>NW_010729288.1:54341-72178 GCF_000365185.1 Nelumbo nucifera | reverse complement strand
CGGTTAGTAATCGCCTTTGTTTCTATTATCTTTCTCTAGTTTTTATTTTCAGTAGATCTTGCTCAAATCTAAAATTCGATTGTCCAGATAATTAGGGAAGAYGGTGGTTCTAATACTTATTTTGTTAAATCCCCGTGGGAACGATATTTTTATACTACTTGATAACTAGTGCACTTGCTAGGGTTATATATTTATAGCTATCAAATGTTTTTAAAACCAACTTGAAGATCGACCTGCTTTTGCATCTGGGTCAGTCACCAGTTCAACCATCTTGGTCAAATGGGTTAGACCGTTCCACATCAGCGCTCTATATATATATATATATATATATATATATATATACATATAATGTGCATACATGTATATATGTGTGCTTATACAAATTTTATCAATAAATAGTGTATAATTATGTTTTATTTATTTTATATTTTATTTTATTTTTTAGTTTAGTTTTACTTTATTTTGTTTATAAAAAATGTTAAAATTTGTGATTTGAGGACAAAAAGTTATTTTTTTTCACAAAAATAGCAGATCAAGGCACCCACGACACCTTAAGACGCACGGATCTCGAAAAGTTACCCAAAATAAAAAAATGATCACCTAAGTCGTACATCGGAGTACAAAGTTATGGTCTCCAAAAGTTTGCACATGCATTAAGTATGCAACCTATAACCCAGTGACTAGGTCGAATAGGTCAACAATTGAACCCTCCAAGTCAGATGGTTTTTTACCAAGTCAACTATTTTTCCTTGATAGGGTGGGTTTCAATAGATCTAAACCCGGAATCAAGGTCAGGTGAAGGTTCGAATGGTTCAATTGGCCGAGTCAATGGCGGGTTGAAAACATTGGTATCAATTTGGACTAGTTTTCAATTTGGTTGGTCAATTCAAAAGACTTAAACTTAAAAAATTAAATTACATTTAAAAAAGACAATGATATTATTAAAAGAATAAGTTTAAAAATTTAAGTTTACAATATAAAATATTTTAGACTAAGAAATATGAGAAATTTCCCACTTTCCTGTATTAAGAAACTTATATTTGAATATAAAATATTAATATATATTTATGATCGGGTTAATTCAATTTTGGTCGTTTTACAAATGACCAAACCGAAACTAACCTGACTTGGTCGGGTTGGGAAATTACTGAATCGAAGCCGACGAAAATACTAGAAAGTGACCAACTTGGGTCGAGTTGGATCAGTTTAGTCAGTTTCATCAGTTTGATGAATATCTCTAGCTGAAATTAATTATTGTTATTTTTGTATTGCAAAATAATTATTAAAAATTGTATACAAAATATAATAATTATTTATTATTTAAAAATTAATTATAAACAATTGTCTACTCTTATGTATTTCTATTAATTAACTTTTACTTAACAAAGTCCTGAATCCCCACTGGTGTCTGTTATAATTATTTTTGTAATTTTGTTAAATTTCTTAAAGTTATTATATAATTTCAGTATTTAATCTATTTATTTGTTTATAAATAATATTTAAAATATGATTTAGTTATTAAATTTCTTATATTTAATTGAGATTTATTGCGAAGAGTCCTATCAAAATGCAATTATAGAGCTTTGGACCATGGACTGTGGGTGAGATGGGAGTAAAACCATATGAATTGACAATGGCATCACTGAATTATTTCAATTCTGTTAATAACACCCACATTCATTGCACTTATTGTCATTTGGTCCCACCAAATGCTGAACTCTCAGGTCAAGCAGATTAGACCTGTTCACAGGCTGGGTTCAGACATGTTCACAGGTCTGACCAAATTCTTTTGAATCATGTTCAATTTGAATGAATGTTTCATTGATGATTAGACCTTTTCACAAGCTGGGTTTAGACTGGGTTTGGGATGGACATTACCACTTAGTAACAGAAAATGCCCAGGCCCGAGCTCATGAAACCCAGTATACATGATGCAATATCATAGTTTTATCTTAATTCAAGTTTCAGTATGCATGGTAGCTTTTACACATGACAAAATAATAATTCAAGTTATTTTGAATATAACATTTTCAGTGATCTATTGAACCACAACACTGAAAACACTCTTTTGGTTATAGTTTTTGGCATTAAGAAACAAATATGATAGGAGAAAACTAAAGCCCCTAAAGGACTGTCTGAAAACAGATGAAGTGCCTGAACTTCTAGAAGGAATCTCTATGATTGGGAAATGGTGCAACTGCTAGAACTTCTAAAGTTATTACAGAATCAACAAATTTCTGTTTAAGTGGATGATGAATGGAAGTGGAAATGGAGTGGTGATGGGGTATTCTCAGTCAAATCTATGGCTGAGAAGCTGAGCCAAGGAGCTAATTTGGGGTTCCCTAGTAAGCAGATCTGGGTTTCTACCAGTCATTCTAAGACAAACTTTCTGGTTTGGGTTCTGGCCCTTGATAAATATTTGAGTAGATCCAATTTGTGCAAGCTTGGGGTTCATATCCCTAATCAGAGCCGTGGCATTTGTGGTCTGGTTCCTGAATCTTGTGACCATTTGTGTATTCATTGCCCTCTGGCTGCTAGGTTATGGGAGCACTTCATCAATTCAGCAGGTCTCAGTTGGGTTATGTCTCGGTCTGTTAAGGCTTTGCTGTGTAGTTGGAAGCTTTTTGGTCTGAGCAAGAAAGGGAAGTTGGTCTGGAAAACAATCCCTGCTGCTGTCCTGGTTATTGTCTGGTCTGAAAGTAACAGTCGTTTTCCATAACAGATCTATAGGTCCTGATGACCTGCTCAAGATGGTGGTTAATGGGCTCGCTTCTTGGCTTTCTGTAATATCAAGTTTTAAAAATCAGAATGACTTTCAGCTCTTGGAATCCCATTCCATTTGGGGTCTGTAATGTTGTAGTTCTCCTGGTGTTTTCTCACCAGGTTGCTGTTGTACTGTAACTTTCCATCATCAATAAATCTTCTACTTTACCTTTTCAAAAAAAAAAAAAAAGCAGCTGAAGCGCCTGAACTGAATGACTTGTGTTTGTAACTGTTGTCTTTTAATGGATAAAATGGGTCAAATGATAAAAACTCCTAATGGTTCAAATTCTGTCAACTTTTGCACCCACACCCATTGAGTGCCAAATCAATCAACATCATTTGTCTGGTTGATGCAGCTGTAGTCCCAAAGTAGGTGGATTAGTGGAGTCAAATGAAAGGTTGGAAACCTGAACCTCTCCAAACATTCATCCCTATTGTCTCAACTATAAAGAGGCACACAATCTTCTGATAATGAAAGAATTTTGGGAGCCAAAAGTTCACTCTTTTCAGTCTTATCTTGTGGTATATATACAAGTTCGATGGAGTCTCTTTTTCCTAATACAAAATTTTCTAAATCAAAACCTTTCTAAAAGCAACTTTTTATAATCAAAAAGACTTTCTAAAACTGCTAACTTCCAAAAAGAATATGTAGAAAATATACAGAATATCTTCCTAAAAAAACAAAGCTGCTAAAAACAAAACTTCTAAAAAACAAAGCTTCCTAAAAAACTGCTAAGAATCTGTACAGAAAATATACAGATTTTCTATGAAGTTTCTTGCCTAAAATAGGTGAAGAGGATCTCCTAGGAATCTCACCCAATACTCCCCCTCCAATTGGTGCATGAGGATTACGAATGCCCAACTTGGGAAGGAAAAGATCAAACTGCTTCTATCCGAGAGCCTTCGTGAAAATGTTGGCAAGTTGTTCACTGGTATGTACGTAAGAATGTGCAATGGTGCCAGTTTGGAGCTCATTACAAATGAAATGACAATCAACTTCAATATGTTTGGTTCGCTCATGAAAGACAGGGTTCGCAGCAATGTGCAGAGCAGCTTGATTATCACAAAACAAATGTATAGGTTGAGGGTGAGATATACCCAAAGACGACAACAGACCTTTGAGCCACTTCAACTCACAATTGGCAGTAGCCATTGATCGGTATTCAGCCTCGGCAGAGGAACGGGAGACAATATGTTGTTTCTTAGTCTTCTAGGAAATGGGGGAACATCCCAACATGAAAAAATACCCAATAAGAGAGCGACGAGTTAAAGGACAACTCGCCCAGTTGGAATTACAATAGGCATACAATTGCAGATCACTATCAGAGTGCAAGAATATCCCTTGACCAGGATGTCCTTTTAGATAACGAACCACACGTAATGCCGCATCCCAATGATCCACACGAGGACATTGCATGAATTGAGCCAGGACATGGACGCAATAACTGAGCTCCGGCCATGTAATGGTTAAATAAATCAAACGGCCCACAAGACGGCGATATCGTTCAGGATCACCCAGGAGTGCGTCGTTAGCAAGGGCAAGTTTATGATTCTGAGCAATAAGAAAGTGAGCAGGTTTGGACCCCAATAAGCCGTTTCTGTAATAACATCAAGTGCATATTTCCTTTGACAAAGAAATATCCCAGATGGTCCGCGAGCCACTTCAATGCCCAAAAAATATTTAAGAACACCCAAGTCCTTCATGTGAAAACAACGATGCATATACTGTTTAAACTTGAGTATGAACTCTGGGTTATTTCCACCAACAATCAAGTTATCAACATAAAACCAAGACGTGCAAGATAAGCCCATTCTTGCGATATGTAAATAAGGAATAATCAAAATAGGACTGAGCAAATCCAAAGGTTTTCAAGGCAGTAGCTAATTTAGAAAACCAATTCCGGAGAGCTTGCCGTAGACCATTCAAAGATTTTCGGAGTTTGCATACCTTTCTAGTCCCAGAGGCTGAAAATCTTGGAGGAAGTTTCATATAGACCTCCTCATGGAGATCGCCGTGCAGAAAAGCATTGTGGACATCCATCTGATGCAATTTCCAATTTTGGGCCGCTTCAACTGTTAAGAAGGTTCGAACTGTGACCATTTTAGCCACAGGGGCAAAGGTCTCGTTGTAATCAAGACCTTCAACTTGAGTGTTGCCCAAGACTACCAACTGTGCTTTAAATCTTTCAATGGAGCCATCAGAGTTGTACTTGATTTTGTAGACCCATTTACACTCGATTGCCTTTTTCCCAGGTGAAAGGTCTTCCAAGGTCCATGTCCCATTGTCTTCCAACGCTTGTATCTCTTGGCGCATAGCCTTGCGCCACCGAGCATCAGTTATTGCCTCAGAGAAATGAATAGGTTCTCGGCCTACAGTAATAGCTGCCAAGAAATGTCTGTGTTTCATAGAAAAATTATCATACGTTACGTAATGAGCTATGGGATAAGGAGTATCTGAGGACTGAGATGATACAAGAGAAACAACTGAGGGGTCTAAACGATGAGTAGAGTGTGTGACAAAGTCCTGTAAATAGTCGGGGGTTCGCTTTTCTTGATGTCCACGGCCTAATAACTCCGTGGTAGGCTGTGAGTTTCATTATTCCTGTAATCTGTAAGGCTCCTTGTCTCATCAAAAGGACCTTCCTCAACATCGTTACCCGTGTTCTGACATCTTTCTTCATCCATTGTGTCGCTCCCCCTCACTTCTATATGGGGTGAATCAGATACCATGTTTGGAGGAGTGGTCATAGTGTTTGGTGGTTGGACAGTCAAAGGCAACACAACATTTTCCGTGACTATGGGAGAATTGGTTATTGAGGGTTGATGATCCGGAGTGGCAAAAGGAAACTCGGCCTCACTAAACATCACATCTCGTGAGATGAAGTATTCACCGGACTCAAGATCGTATAATTTCCATCTCTTTTTCCCAAAAGGGTACCCAACAAAGATACATTTCCCACTCCTAGCGGCGAATTTGTCATGGTCCCGAGTATGCGAGAAACACAAACAACCAAAAACTCTGAGATGTTTATAAGATGGACTTTGTCCAAACAACATCTCGTAAGGTGTTTTACCACCAAGAAGGGTCCAAAGTGTCTGGTTAATGAAGTACCCTGCGGTCAAAACACACTCACCCCAGAAATTGATAGGAAGATGTGCTTGAAACCTGAGTGCTCTGGCCACATTCAAGATATGACGATGTTTCCTCTTCGCACGACCATTTTGTTGTGGTGTTCCAACGCAAGAAGTTTGAAATAAAATTTCTTGTTTGTCAAAATATGATTTTAAGGATTTAAACTCTGTTCCATTATCACTCCTCACCACCTTAACCTTCTTATAGAATTGTCGTTCAATCATTGCATAGAAATTTTTGAGTGTTTGACCAACTTCACTCTTTTCAGCCAACAAATATATCCAAACCGCTCAAGAAAAATTGTCAACAATTGTCATAAAATATATAACACCACAAGATGCAGGTACTCTATAAGCACCCCATAAGTTACAATGAATCAATGCAAAACAATCAGTCACTTTATTGCCACTTTGAATAAAAACATCTCTAATTTTCTTTGCCTTCAAACAAACATCACATGCTTTATTCTTATTATTATTACTGATATTAAGAAGCAAGCTAACTGTTTGATAAGAAGGGTGTCCCAATCTCCTATGCCATAAATCACATGACCCAACTCCATCTATCTTGTAAGCACGAACTGGCACCACACCCTTGAAGACATAGACCCCATCAAGTTGTTCACCCGCACCAATCAGAGTCCTCGAGATGTGGTCCTGTATCACACACAACTTATTAGTAAATGTCACAATACAATCTGTGTCATGAAGTAATCGACCCACTAACAATAAATTACAATTGAGTTTTGGGGCATATAATATGTGAAGCAATTTAAAATTATTTCCAAGTACAATAGTGCCTTATTTCACAACCTTGGTGTGTGCACCGTTGGGTAACCCAACAGGACAAGGTGCAACATCATAGGTGTCAATGAACATATTTAAATTCCCCGTCATGTGATGTGACGCCCTAGAGTCAATAATCCATTCAGTGGAGTATTTCTTATCAGAGAGTTTTTCATTAGTCCCGGTTTTGTAAGCATTAAGCATGCTTACAAGAGTTTTCCATTGCTCGTCATTAAGCCTGCTCAGTGCAGTCTGATTTCCATCAGTCACAGTAGCATTAGCAGCCATCTCACGCCCCGCTAATGACTGAGCAGCATGAGCTTTTGTCGTACCTCAGCCTCGTCCACCAGAGGATCCTCCCCCTCTTCCTCGTCCCACTCCACGCCCGACTGACATACCGCGGGATCTATCTCCCCACCATTCAGGGTATCCAATCAATTGGAAGCAATTCTTTGCTTCATGGCCAAATCGACCACAATTGTTACATACAATTGATTTGTCTTTTGAAGCGGCTCTACTGTCTCGCGATATCTGCAAGGCTTGTGCTGCAAAACCAATAGCATCTGCCCGTTCCTCCTTATCTCGTGCCAACGATCGATGCCGATCGTCTTGTATGATCATTGAGTAAACTTTGTTCATATTTGTAATTGGCTCCATACTCAATATGTCAGAATGCATAGTTCCAAATATATCGTCGTCCAAACCCATAAAAAATTGATGGATTTTCTCTTCTTTTCTTTCTTTAACTAACTCAGTTGCCGCTCCACACTTGCACCCGCATGTACACACAAGCACCCTAGAGTAGCTTCCTAATTTGTCCCACATTACCTTCAATTTTCCGTAATATGCAACCACAGTCTATCCATGTTGCTTGCAGTTAGCAAGCTCGGATTTAATCTGATAAATTCGTGGTCCATTGCCAATTGAGAATCGTTCCTTCAAATCATCCCAAAGTTCTTTTACCGTCTTCATATACATGATAGTTGAACGCAGTGATGGATCGACGGTATTGAAAACCCAAGCCACCAACATCGAGTTCACAATCCACCAAAGATCCATCTCCGAAGCGTCGTTCTCCGGCTTTGTGAACTTGCCTTCGATGAAACCGATCTTGTTTTTGGCATGAAAAGCAGTTTTCATCGCCTTTGCCCATTCGTCGTAGTTATCTCCTCTCAAGACCACTGGACTGATAATAATTCCAGGATTATCTGAGGGATGCAAACAGAAAGGAGAGGATACTCCAATAAACTTACTCGAGCTCTCACTGTTCTTGTCGTTGTTGGCAGCCATGGTGACCGATCAGCAAGATTTGTCTGAGGTTGGGTAGATCTCTAGGTTTGGCTTTGATACCATGAAAGAATTTTGGGAGCCAAAAGTTCAGTCTTGTCAGTGTTATCTTGTGGTATATATACAAGTTTGATGGAGTCTCTTGCTCCTGATACAAAACTTTCTAAATCAAAAACTTCCTAAAAGCAACTTTCTATAACCAAAAAGACTTTCTAAAACTGCTAACTATCCAAAAAGAATATGTAGAAAATATACAAAATATCTTCCTAAGAAAACAAAGTTGCTAAAAACAAAACTTCTAAAAAACAAAGCTTCCTAAAAAACTGCTAAGAATCTGTACAGAAAATATACAGATTTTCTGTAAAGTTTCTTGCCTAAAATTGGTGAAGAGGATCTCCATGTGCACCAAATATAGCTCTTGGTGATCTGCTAGAATTGAATTTTAGGTTTCTCCTTCAACTATTTTGTTTTTAACATGCTTAATTTGAATTGGAATTGTTGTTCAGGATGATACTTCTACTTCAAATGGAAACAGAGATCCACTGTGTTTTGAGGGCATGACTAACACTAAGGTTGAAGGGAGATTAAAGGTTATATTACTGCTACTTTTTTTTCAAACTGCTCTCTCTCTCTCACTCCACATACACACACAAGCACACACCTTTCTTTGGAGAAGATTTAGAGGGTTAAATATCTCAGTCCTGGATAGAATAAACAAATTAAGATAAGAGGCCCTTGCTTGGCTTGTCAGTATTTTGTGGGTAGTGGGATGATGATGTAGGTATATCCTTGGAAAGTCGTATCTTTTACCTTAATTGTACTTTGAGAGTAAATTGATCAAAAAAAATTTCTGAGAGTAAAGAATAACTTGTTGATGAAGCATAATAATTAAAAAAAACTATTGATCTATAGGCACATCAAGTAGATGACTAAATGAGGAGAAACCATTCAATGTCAAATTACCATTCATTCTCAGGTAGCTTTTAAACTGAACATAATTTGTATGTGAAATGATGCCTATAATTGGAAACATTGCAGTCCAAATTTATAAATTTGTTGTAGAAATTTGAGGTTATCTTCAATCCTAAAAGAATCAGATTGTCAGTGGCTGTATTTCTTGGGTGTTAAATCACAACCTCAAGAGCGAGAATGATACAAAACAACCTATTGATAAAAATTTCTGTTTGTCATACTTCCATTTTGGATGACACTTGAAACTTGAAGAGACCTCAAAAGAAACACCGTTTATATCAACAACAAAACAGATTGCATTCGATTAAGAGAAAAATCCCTATTACCCAAAAGATTGGATGATAAGCAAGAGGAACAAGGCAATCATTGACTTCACCATTCAGTTAAAGAGCGAAAATTTTACACATACAATCAAATTAGTGTAAAGAAACCAGAAATTAGTAAAAATAATAAATTACAAATCTCTCAACCCTCTACCCCATAGGTAAACTAAACAAAATGAATAGACTAAACAAAAAACTTGTCACTTACATCCTTCTCCAAAGGTATTCAAATTCATTGAATCCACGTAGAACACCTTGTGAATGTAAGTCCTAAAAATTCAAATCAATCAACATAAGTAAATAATATTAAAGAAAGCAAGACATGGCAAACTAAAAGGAACAAGACTAAGACCACCTTTCTTGTAGTGTTGCAGCTGATATGAATGTAAAGCTTCATTTAGACTTACAGATCAGAAAATGTGCTAGATGATGCAATGGTCGGGCAAGGGGAGAATAGGGAACTGATGTTTTGGGGCAACTTGTTGTAAGAGAATAAGTGTAGGGTGAGGAATTGCCTCATTGGAGTTCTAGACAACTTATATCTTGGGGATTCTCAGCATTTTGTAAGTATTCATTCTTTCACTTAATCATTAAAATTTTCACAATTACGTACAAATTAGAAAAAAGGCACAGTTTAGACTAGAAGAGGGTGTTCAATGTTCTATGTGTTCAATGTTCAATGATCTAAAAAGTGTCAGAGTTGATGCATGACCTATGGTTTTTTCATAGAGTCATTGGCATAGTTTTGTCATAGATTGGCATATGAAACCAAAAATGAAAACCCTAAATAATCAGAATTTGTAAGGTGATAACAAGTGTTTAGAAGCTGTCATCTAACCTGATTCTTTTATGCAACAGTGGTGCTGCTGTGCCTCTATGGTTTTCCTTCTTTGATGATAATATAGATAATAGAGGCTGGGCACCAAATGAAGATTTCTTCTCCAACGAGGATGGTTTGTGATGGAGGCCCATCTCATCAGGGAGGCCCATCTCATCATATGGGCGACAGTTCATGGGAAGAATTCATGATAAGCCAAAGAACTCCAAGAATCCAAGATAATTCAGGAATTCAAGATACATCAAGAATTCAAGAGTCCAAGATAATTCAAGAATTCAAGAATCCAAGACTCATCAAGAATTCAAGAATCCAATACCCATCAAGAATTCAAGATCCATCAAGAATTCAAGAATTCAAGAATTCAAGATAATCCAAGATTCATGCATGGATAAGATCAAGGGAGATCGGATGGAGGAGATCAAGCCAAGGAGAGTTCGATCCTATCTACAAGTTGAGATGTTTTACAAATTTAATTTCTTTTCCTAGTTCTTTTACAATTCCCAGATGTATTATAAATATTGCTATTTTCCAATTAATAGACACAATTCATACATCAGAATGAATTCAGATTTCAATTTTTGCCACCTTTTCTCTCTCCTCTAGAGAATTCGGTTTTCTTCACTAGAAGTTAGCGATCACCCGGTGCTTGCAAAGCCAGCCCAGTTTTAATTGCTTCCACGCTGCGTTTGGTGGTATCAGAGCAGGGAGTTCGCTCAGTCAGATGGCCAACCAAGACGGTAGTAGTCACAACCCACCCCGTGACGGAGATCAGGGGTTACAAGCTGTTTGGAGAGCGATTGAAGAACAGTGCACGACCACATGTAACATCGAACAGCAGTTGGCAGAGGTGACTGAACAACTGTGGACCTTGTTATGGGAGGTTGTTCCACAGAACCAGGAAAATCCACATCAAATCGAAGGAAACGACCACCCGTCAATACTGCGTTCCGACGTCCAGTTCTTGACGACGACAGTGAAGATGATTTAGAATTTGGTGGTGCTCCAGTTCTACCCGGCAACGACAGAAACGACAGAAATTGGCACAATCAAGGTAATTTCAATCCCCGTAGGAATAATGATGAATTTAAACTCAAGGTAGATATTCCTACTTTTAGTGGAGATCTTGGCGTAGAGAGACTTCTAGATTGGATCACAGAAGTTGATACATTCTTTGAGTACAAGGAGATACCAGAGGAACGAAGGGTAAAACTGGTAGCTTTCCGGTTAAAGGGAGGCGCATTTGTTTGGTGGGAACGCCTGAGAGAGACCCAGATCAGAGAAGGAAGGGGTCCTGTTCGAACCTAGAGGTGCATAAAATAGCTTATAAGAGGTAGATTTTTACCCCCAGATTATGAACAATACATGTTTGAATCTTACCAACGGTGTGCGCAGGGTTCTCGTAGTGTTAATGAAAATACATATGAATTTTTGAGATTAGTTGAAAGAAATCAATTATCTAAAACTGATAACAGGCAACCTGTTATCTGAGCGGTTTGAAACCGTCCATCAGAGATAAAATTGGTGTACAAATGGTTCTCAGTGTGCAGGAAGCAAGGAACCTAGCCTTGAAAGCAGAATTGATGTTCCAAGACAAGGCACATAGTGATAATTATTGCCGGTACAGCGGGAGCGACAACATACCGGCAACTGTCGATAGGAACAAATCAGTCCCGACAGTACAACCTTCTCACCCGACAAGTACAGCTAACGCCAGTATGGTTATTACAGGAAGACATACTCGAGGTAACCCTTCCAACCCTCCTAAACCCAGTAATCCCTATGCAAAGCCTGCTCCTATTAAATGCTTTAAATGTAATGAGGTTGGACATAGATCCAGTGATTGTCCCAGGAGGAAGGTAGTTAATATGGTAGAAAGGGAGGAGGAAGAAGATGTGGAGGAGGAAGTATACTGTGGACCTGATGGGGAAGATGAAGAGGGTCCATACGAACATGAAGAGTATACCTGTGTTGTGAGAAAATTAATGCTGTCCTAGAAAAATCAAGATACTTCTCAAAGGCACATATTGTTCCGTACTAGATGTACTGTCAAGGGTAAATTATTTGATTTAATTATTGATAGTGGCAGTCAAGAAAATATTATTTGCAGAGATGTCATACAAAGGTTACAATTACTTCCTGAAAAACATCCAAACCCATACACCATTGGGTGGATTAAGGAAGGAGGCGGCGTACGGGTGGAGAAACACTACAAGGTACCTTTTTCTATTGGTAAGTACCATGATGAAGTATATTGTGATATTGTAGATACGGATGCTTGCCATATTTTCTTGGGTAAGCCTTGGCAATTTGATACAGATGCAAGGCACATGGGTAGTAAGAATACCTACTAACTTGAAAAGGAAGGTATATGCTACACCTTGTTACCCATGGCTGAAAAGAATATTCATAAGGCCCCAAAAGCAAATGAGAAAAATTTTCTTACTATTACCCATCATCATGCTGAATTTGTAAAAGAATGTAAGGATACTCGCGAGGTACATTTGTTGAAGGGAGAAAATATGAATGAAACATTGGAGGAAAATAAAATTCCAGTGGAAGTACAGGGACTACTTGATGAGTTTCATGATGTAGTTCTAGATGAGTTACCAAATGAACTCCCACCCATGCGAGATACACAACATCACATTGATTTTGTTCCTGGTACTAGAATCATAATTCCCCTTGTAAATTCTTCAAAGGTTAAGGTTTGTGGTCGATGTGTAGCTACGCCAGAAGACCTTAGTTTGATGCAAGAAATCATACTGTGCGTAAGCTTTCACATTCACAGTTCCATTTTTACTACGGGTGATAAGTCTTCATGGAAGTTAGGAGTTCCTTCATACTTCGATTCTACTCTTTATCCTCTTCCGGCTCTTTTCAAATTGCTGAAAATTATGCCATATCAGAAGGCAGGAGTTACCCCGGAGGATCTTGACAACTGAAAACGTTCCTTAAACCTAGAGGGTGATTCAGATGAAACTGCAGCACTCTTGCCTCGTTTGAAATGAAGAAAGGGGGGGGGGGCAACATCCTGAGCAAAGTAACGATTAACAAGTTATCTCAGAGTCAACTCTAAATAAGCTTGTCGGTACTACAGATACATACAATTTGGAGGAAATGGATCCTCCAAAAACACTCATGTGTGGTCTAAGGCCGTATCAGAAACAAGCCCTTTATTGGATGACAGAATCGGGGAAGGGAATTGATGTTGAGCAAGCGGCCAAAGCTCTTCATCCATGTTGGTCTGCCTACCGTATATGTGATAAGAGAGCATTTGCAATCTATGTTAACAATTTCTCAGGGGAAGCTACTACACAATTTCCCAGTGCTTTAATACTTGCTGACCTTCATCGCTATCTACTAGAGACGACCCTCGCATATCCTAGCCACGACTCGGGGTTGAGTCTTTCCCAAGTGGGGGAGAATGATGGAGGCCCATCTCATCATATGGGTGACAACTCATGGGAAGAATTCAAGATAAGCCAAAGAACTCCAAGAATCCAAGATAATTCAGGAATTCAAGATACATCAAGAATTCAAGAGTCCAAGATAATTCAAGAATTCAAGAATCCAAGACTCATCAAGAATTCAAGAATCCAAGACTCATCAAGAATTCATGAACCCAAGACTCATCATGAATTCAAGAATCCAAGACCCATCAAGAATTCAAGAATTCAAGATCCATCAAGAATTCAAGAATTCAAGATAATCCAAGATTCATGCATGGATAAGATCAAGGGAGATCGGACGGAGGAGATCATGCCAAGGAGAGTTCGATCCTATCTACAAGTTGAGATGTTTTACAAATTTAATTTCTTTTCCTAGTTCTTTTACAACTCCCAGATGTATTATAAATACTACTATTTTCCAGTAAATAGACACAATTCATACTTCAGAATCAATTCGGATTTCAATTTTTGCCACCTTTTCTCTCTCCTCTAGAGAATTCGGTTTTCTTCGCTAGAAGCTAGCGATCGCCCGATGCTTGCAAAGCCAGCCCAGTTTTCATTGCTTCCACTTTGCGTCAGTTTGGCGCCAAATGGAGGTGGCCATTATCTTCCACAAACCTGCTTTGTTCTTTACCAAAGCAATTACTACCTCTGAATGGCCTTCAATCTACAAATATTTATAGTTGAGAGATTTAGCCATCCTTAGATCATGAAGCAATGCTCATTATTCTGCTCCAAAAGAGTCATATATGTCCTTCATAATTCCTAAATACTCCTAATTCCAGATGGCCCCAGGTTCCCTAGGCTCCACCCAATCACCCATCAAAGATATGTTATTTTATTCAAATTAGGTGTTTGCAATATTGTTACTTATTTGATTCTTGCCCATGATGAGAAGGATTGTTTGGCCATGAAAAACCTCCACAATTTTAAACCAATGGAAAATTTGTTCATGCCAAAAGGCATTGATTGTAATAGACTTTCCATTTGTTTGGCCATGAGCATTTAGAAACATAGGTGGTGCTAGACATGGATGAGATCTATTGGACAGAACGGTTCCCACTAATCCAACATTCTAAAATTTTCTGTTTGATTGTTAAAATGCTATGAAATAAAGTTTTATGTTATACAAAAACCAATTAACCTAGACAAGTGGTTGCCTACTAAAATTGAATGAAAAGCACCCAAAGAAAATATAAATTATGAGATTCGCCACTGAAATAATAATCTATTCGTCATATGAATGCAAACACCCAAGTTAGTTGATCATACGATTTGCCACTGAAATAATAATAATCTAGATAAGTGGCTACCTACCAAAACTCATAATCGAAGGAGGTAGAAAAAGTAAACTCAGTTGACATTTTCTTGCAAGATAGAAAACAAAGTAGATTTTATTAGGGTTTATCGATCAGAAAAGACAATCCCAAATAATAAATCATATAAACCCAGATACAAATTAATGGGTAAAGAAGAAGAATGGGGAAGTTGATGAGCTGCCACCTTGGTCTTGGTCTCCATGCGGACATTAAAGGGGCGTTCTATTTTCGGATTTTGAGAGGGGGGAAAGTTGGTCAATGGGATTTTGGTTCCCATTGACCAAGAATCTCATGTTCTTTTTTCAGATTTATGTGGGGACCAGGGAAAGTTTATTATCCTGGGTACCATCTCCTATGTGGGTAAATAACATTCCCACCTAGGGGGGAAGTTGCCAACACTTGAATGAGACAAAAATGCCCATTTTAATAATGGATTTTTATTTTATGGCTAAAATGGTCATTGCCTTAATTATATGAGAAACAAAAGAACATGGGTAAAATGCACTTACTTGGGTAAGTGTTTCCTAGGAAAAACTTACCTATGTAATTGCATTTACCTGGGTAAGTAACTTACCGAAAAGTGAATGGGACCTAAGAGAACAGACCATAGTGGACAGAATGCCAACAAGCCATTCACTGGCAAAAGATGAAGAAGTGAAAGCCGAGAGGTGCCAATCTCTCGAAACGACCCTACTGGGAGTTGCTCTCTCACAAGGTAAAGATTCGCTGCCTAGTAATGGACATTGTTAAAGATGAATCCCTTTTTTTAGAGAGAGTGAGAACCAGTTCGACTGATGGAGATTTGGAGCAAGTTCGGATGTGAGAGAGAGAGAGAGAGAAAAGATGAGAGAGAGAGACGCGAGAGCAAGAATGCGCACATGCCAAAAGTTTTAGAACCGACGCAAATTAAATTGCCATGGTTTAATATTTTCTTTATAAAAAACAATCATGTGTTGTAACGATTAAATTAAAAACCATCTAAATAAATTATATTTAGGCCATGGCCTGGAAACTATGGCCAGGCTGCATAAAAAAAACGGGAATATTTCCATGGATGGTAAATTCTGTTGCTATATATAGTATTTTATCCACGTTTTTTGGTCCGTTGCTGAAAAACCATGGCTAGAAACGAATTTTCTTGTAGTGCAAAGCCCATGGGTAATTGACAAATTGGTCATTGGGAAATATAATAATTAATTAGCATATAGTATTAAATAGAACATTAGATATATAATATAATTATTAATAATAACACTAATTCGATTTTCAGTTCAGTCAGTTTAGTTTGGTTCAACCAAATCGAACCAAATCGAACCGAATTTGAACAACTTACAAGTAGTCATTCAAGGTCTTAATTCTACCATTCTTAACCTATACAAATTAAAAGTTGGAGGGGATCCTAGGGTTATGATTGGCTAGAAGAGAAGCAAATCAAAGGACGCATGACAACACTTGTACACTCTAAATTCAAAGGATTGTTTTGGTTGCAAGCAAGGTTGGGCTAGGCATCGAGGCTTTCTCATACATTGTTTTCAAAACTGGATTGGACCGGACGGTCGGACCGGAAAAACCAGGAATTGGTCACTTGACCTGTTCTGTTTCCTCCAAAACCGCTTTTTCCTCTAAAACCGTTGATTTTGGTTAGCAAACCACTGAACCGGCTACTTAAACGTTCGAACCATTCGAACGGTTTTGACCGTTTTCCAATTTTTTAAATTTTTTTTATTTTTTGTCAAAATGGGCCGGCCATTCGAGTCGAACGGTCAGACCGTTCGAACCAATAACCGGACCCCTAAGCGGTTCAGTCACCAATTCGTTTTTATAAACCATGTTCTCATATGAAAAGGCCCTTAGTTAATTAATAAAAAGTAATCATAAAATAAAATATTAATTAATATAAATTAATAATTGAATAACTAATTGTTAATATTAATCAATTAACTATTTAATTAATTAAAATATTATTAAATTAATTAATAATTGTTATTGGGGCTTATTTACCCACTATTTTCTCTTTGTCGCAAAAGACTAGAATGTGAAAACTTTTTAAATAATTTAAACTAAGGCTCAGTTTGGAAGGAGTACAAATACAAATATGTAGAGTGCAAAATTACGTCTTTTGTATTATTTTGTATGTATTTGTACCCCTTCCAAACTGAGCCTAAATAAAAATATCATATAAATAGTAGTATAATAATTACAATTATAATTATAGTTATGATTAATTATAATATGAATAAACTTAAATTTCCTTTAAATATTCAAAATAATTTCAAATAAAAACAAGTATAATTAATATTTGAGAGGAAGTATTGAATATTGATAAATAAACTAATAAAATTTTAAAATGATTATTAAAAATTAAAATTTTCACTTAATAGAAATACTTAAATTATTTTGAAATTAATTAAAGTTCCTTTACAATTAATTAATAAAAAAAGTAATTGATAGAAATTTAAAAGTTAATTAAGAATAATAATAAGGGTAAATTACAAAGACCCCCCCATACTATAGGGTCTATGACACAGACCCCCTGTACTTTGTTTTAGGACAAAAACCCCCCTTGTACTATGACGATGTGACAAAGACCCCCTTCTGTTTGCCTTCCCGCAAAAAGATGAAAAATCTGCCATTGCAATATTTTTTAATTCCCGTATTACCCTTATAATAACTATTGGGACAATTTTAACCTTCTTTGATTTTTTTTATAACATCTTAACAATTTGCTTTAATTTTTCTCTAAATTAGTGTCCGTCCTTTTCTACCCACCAAAAACCTCGTGTATTGTTCAAATCATGCACAACCCTGATCACATTACCAAGGCATTATCAAAACATAATTAAAAAAAAAGAAAAAAAAAAGAGAACTAGTTGTATTTTCACTCTTCTCGCTGAAGGGATGAGAGATCCATCCTATGGACGCCCAAAGATTGCGGAATAAGGGGCGAATTTCAAAAATTTTTCTCTCC
>NW_010729288.1:29942-45424 GCF_000365185.1 Nelumbo nucifera | reverse complement strand
ATGAATCAAATATGTATCTTTATTCATTTACAATAAACTCATAAAGTACATCATTCTGATTGAAGCTAAGGGCATACAAAACTGTCTAACACTCGCCTTCTTAGTTCTCGAATAGCCCAAGTCCAACTCTTCAAATCCTACGTGATGGAGGGTGATTTGGCCAGACCTCGTCGCCCCACCTCGGGCTCACCCAAGAGACTATCCCCACTAGACATGAAAAAGAAATGAACTGGAAAGGAAAGGGGAGGCTCGGGGAATTCACCGAAAAAGCGCAACCAGACTGGAAAAACGGGACGAACTGGAAGACCTGAGCTGGAGACCTCAGACGCGAGCTCAAGACAAAACGCAGAAGACTTATGGCAAGAAAAATGACTTGGGATCCCAATATTTATAGCCGCTGTGCTTGGGCATCGATGATCGAGATCAAAATGATCTAACGGCTCTCAAGAAAACCGGCTACGAGACCCTTGAGGCAAAATCGGTTTAGCGCGTTTTTTCACGTCCGCGAAGTCTAGATCGCGTGACATCCGCGCGTAAGCTATACGCCACCCGGGTTTCTTTTGATTGAGCCGAGCAGTAGACCGGTCTGACCAACGAGTTGCCTGACGAGGTGGCATGAGCACCAAGCCAAATCCACCCGGTGCACTGTGAACTCCCCGCACTGGGTCAAAACCCCCAACACGGGGAGTGGGGGGCAATTGATGGAGGGTGATTTGGCCCGACCTCATAGCAAGGGAACACGTGGACGTGACCTGACATAGGTGACGACTTAGCGTGACAGCATGGCTATAACTCGGTGTAATGAACACGGTGAGTCCAACCTGAAAACTCAGCGGACAAGAAAACTCGCCGGGAAATAACACCCAGTTCTCCCTGAATCCTCTCAAAGGGTCGCGCCCCGAGCTCCCACTAAGTGAGGGGCCTCTGAGCTCCTCCTAGGAACCGAGCTCCTCCCAATGAGCTCTGAGCCCCTCCTTCCTAAGAAGGGAACACCCCAATCTGCAGTTAAGTATCCCGAAGTGGAAACACTTCGGGTCAATCCCATTGGCTCTCCTAACTTGTCCCCAAGGGTTCACCTCAAGTAGAAGCAGTTCGGTGCACTGCCAGCACCTCGGCAGAGGGTAGCTCGGCGGAATACAGCTCGACTCAAGATAACTCGGTGACTTAGAAAATATCTGCCTGACAACCGTACCTGTCGGATCTGGAAGCTGCACCCACGTCTCTCGTTAGGCGGCGTTGTGCCTGCCATCTCTGAAAGATGTCTCACATCTGACGGGTCCGTACCCTGCACCGGCGACCTGCGCCTGCCACCTCAGCCCTGGTAGTAACAGCTGTGGCAGGGGGACAGTGGCGGTTATGCCTGAACCTGACAGAGGCGGTTACGCCTGATTTGACAGAGTTCCAATATAAAAAAGCCCTAATCTCCAAGGGGCGGAGGTAACTGTGATCTTTGCGCTATACTCTCACTCTTAGGTCTCTTTGCATTCTTATACTCTTTTCAGAGACTAACTTAAGCATCGAAGTGTTCCCGTCAGGTGGTCTCCCCGGGAATCCTTCACTTCCTTCTCCGCCACAGGTACCGTCCGCCGCCAGGTAGAAGCCAAATCACCGCCAGATAGGAGTGACCGGATTGTGCATCATCCCTACCAACTCGAAAGTTGTATCCAGACCTATGCTCAAAATAGACAGCAAAGCATAGGGAAACAGTTTCACACTTGGCTACTTCGTGCCGGTAATCAATTATGCATCTTCGTCAACAATCACCTCCTAAACATGTATGCGAAGTGCGGAGAACCTGGCTATGCTCCCAACCTGTTCGATACGACGCCTCAAAGAAACCTGCTTTCTTGGATTTCTTTGATTTCTGGTTTCTCCCAGAATGGGAGGTTTCTGGAAGCACTGAGAACCTTTGTTCTAATGCGAGGTGCAGGAGAGAAGCCGACCCAGTTTGCATTTTCGAGTGTAATTCAGTCTTCTGCCCCGTTGGGGTTGATCGAATTTGGAAAACAATTGCATTTTCTTAGTGTAAAATCGGGGTTTTGTAATGAATAATATGTGGGTAGTAATCTTGCTGATATGTAATCTTAAGTGTGGGGTCCTGGCCGATGCTTGCCGAGTTTTTGATGAAATGCCATGTGAAGATGAGGTTTCATGGACGGCGATGATTGATGGGTATACCAAGAACGGAAATTTTGAGGAAGCTTTGTTATCTTTCAAGAAGATGAGTAGCGAAGGGGTTACCATTGCCCAACATGTCTTTTGTAGCACCTTAGGTTCTTGTGGGGCTCTCAAGGTTTCCAAGATTGGGATGTCTCTTCATTCATCTATAGTGAAATTAGGATTTGAATCAGAGATTTTTGTGGGGAATGCACTTACTGATATGTACTCCAAAGCAGGGGATATGGAAAGTTCTTTATCTGTGTTTGGGCTTGACTCAGAACATATGAATGTGGTATCATGTACTTCTCTGATTGATGGATATGTAGATACAAATCAAGCTGACAAGGCTTTGAATAGTTTTGTTGAGTTGAAGAAGCAGGGAATTGAGCCTAATTAGTTCACTTTCTCTAGTTTGATTAAGGCATGTTCTAGCCAAGCCGCACTTGAACAATTTACTCAGCTTCATGCCCAAGTGATAAAAACCCATTTTGAGAAAGACCTGTTTGTCTCTTCTGTCCTTATAGATATGTATGGAAAATGTGGACTGCTCGATTATTCAGTTCAGGTGTTTGATGAGATCACACACTCCACTGAGATTGTTTAGAATTCATTGTTGGGAGAGTTTGCTCAGCATGGTTTAGGCCAGGAGGCTATTAGAATTTTTGGTCCAATGGTTTACAAAGGAATTAAACCAAATGAAATCACATTCATTAGTCTTATGACAGGTTGTAGCCATGCTGGGTCGGTAGAAGAAGGTCATTAATTTATTACTTTCATTCCATGGACAAACTTGTGGTATAAAACCTAGGCAAGAACACTATTCCTGTGTTATTTGTTGTAAGGCTTACTTAATAGCTGTTGTTACAGTTACAGTTACAGTTATAGTTTAGTTAATTGTTTTTTCTTCTTTCCTATTTATTTTTATTTTATTTCTAGGATATGCCGTTAGGGGCTTGTAATTTCAGACTCTTTTATGAAGTTAATATAAATAGAAAACTGGCGGCTTCTAGTAGATACTTTTTTCCTCTCTCTTCCTCTCTCTCTTTCTCTCTCTCCCAATCCCCACGAATCATCACATGGTATCAGAGCAGGTTCTCTGGGTTGAAAAAGGCCTACGATCCCTCTTGCCCTATTCTTAAGAGTGTTTGGATGTGGCTGTTTCTACAGAAACCCTAGCAGGTTTCTGGCGGCTGTTTCTGCAGAAACCGTAGCAGTTTCTGGCGGATGTTTCTATAGAAACCCTAGTAGTGTCTGGCAGCAGTTTTTTGGGAAACCCTAGTAGTTTCTGGCGGCAGCTTTTGTGATTCCTTCTTCCTGGCTGTAGCAACAAGAAAACCCTAGTCGAAGAAGGGTGGTGCTGGTGCAAACTTCTCTGTTTGATGCTGTGAAGTCAAGTTCAGATTAGCGCCTTCGTGCAAGTGCTGAACAGGTGTGTATTTTGTTTTAGTGTGTCTCAGCCTTCTTTAACCAATGGTGCTTAGGGCTCATGCCTTGATTATATAGCTATTTGTTTGGATGTTGGATGGTTATAGTGTGTGAACTACAGTCAGACTGACTGTAATGTCTGTATTGGTTATGCTGAACCGATTACTGGACTGGTTTATTGTTCTATTTGGACGTTGTGTTGACTGAACCCCTTGTTCTCAGCAGTATTCCCTGTGTTCTCAGCAATATTTAGTGTTCTTGTGCTCACATTCTAGGAGTAAAACCTGAGTTGTTCACATTTTGATTGTGGCGGCTGTGTTGTTGGGTGATATTTGGACTGTTTTTTATTAGTATTCAATGGCAAGTCATGAATTAACCTCATCAGGGGCTACACCAACCCGCAACACAGTGGGGTTGGGAGGTGAAAATATGGTTTTTCCCATGTCAATTACTCCTTTAAATGGGCTGAACTACCTTGAGTGGGGTAAGAGTGTAAAACTCTATGTAACAGCAAGGAGTAAAGCTGGTTACATTAATGGAAGGGTGAGATAGCTGAAGATAATAGGTGGGACCAAGAAAAGAGTATGGTGATGTATTGGCTCCTCGCAGCCATGGAACCTGATTTGAAAAAGAATTTTATGTGGGCAGACACCACCAGTGAGATCTGGGAACAGGCCAAAACTACCTATTTCGTACAAAGGCATTATGCCAAGGTTTACCAGTTGCAAGCTGAATCCACAACATGTAAACAGGGAAACCGTCGCTTGTCCTCAAACTATTCAGCCCTTACCTCCATATGGAAGGAGTTGGACCATTATCAGGCCATAGAGTGGAAGCACGATGATGATGCTAAGGCCTACAGGAAGCTGGTCTCTCAGCAACGGGTATTTGCTTTTTGGTTGGGACTGAACCCTGCATATGAACCGTTGAGGGTGCAGATCCTAGGAAGCAAAGAGTTGCCTACGGTTCACGAGGTATACTCCCTTGTCCAATCTGAAGAAAGCAGGCAGAATGTGATGGTTACAGCTGAGGGGAGCAATAAGTTGCCTTGGCTGCAATAAATAATAGCTCAATAGGAAAGAAAAGTGACCCTAAGAAGGTGGATTATAAAGATAAGCTATTTTGTAGCCACTGTAGGCATTCTCGACATACACATGACACTTGTTGGGACATCCACGGGAAACCCAAGTGGGCAGTAAAGAATCAAGAACAGGGTAAAGGTCATTTGAAGAAAATGAGCACAGCACATGTGGCAACCCAAGACACTCAAGCTGCCGGCAGTACCCGGGACCACCCTAATAAGTCTGACCCCAAGGAGGATATAATGAATTCATTCAGAGAGCACCTGGAGTCTTATGGTTTGGGCCTTGCGGAAAATGGACAGCTCAGTCACTGGTACTCCCTCTATTTCATTTGCATCTACTTCAGGTAATATGGCTTTTACATTCAATGTCACTTCCACAGAGTCCCCTTGGATCATTGACTTAGGGGCCTCCAACCACATGACCGGTAAGCCTAACTTATTCCAATCTTATAGCCTTTTGTCAGGAGGGATAGAGTGAGACTTGTAGATGGTTCTTTTTCTTCCATTGTAAGCCAATGATCCATATCCCTTCCCCATGGCCTTAACCTGAATTGTCTATTGCATGTCCCTCAACTTCCCATAAACTTGCTTTCAATTAGTAGCATTACAAGCTCCTTGAATTATAGTGTGACCTTTTTTGCTGACTCATGTGTTTTTTAGGATCTAACTTATGGGAGGACGATTGGTAGAGGAAGCCTAGTAGATGGTCTCTACATTCTCGACAACAAAGTTGGTCTCTCGGTGTCATCCTCACAGTCACATAGTCCGTCAAATAAGAGTCAAATTTTCTTGTGCATAGTCGTTTAGGTCATGTTTGTTTCGACATAATAAAATGTTTGTTTCCAGTTTTATTTAAGTCGTGTTCAGTGTCAGATTTCATGTGTCAAACGTGTCAGTTGAGCAAACAATGTAGAACAACTTTTCACTCAAGCAATAAAAGATCAAATGTTCCTTTTCATGTTGTGTATTCTGATGTATGGGGGCCTACCAATGTATTCTCTAAGGGCAGATATAAGTACTTTATTACATTGATCAATGATTTCTCTCACTATACATGGGTCATTCCAAAGATGGTGAAAGACTTCCAGAGGATGGTGTTTATGCAATTTCATGTTGAAATACAGATCTTCCAATCTGATAATGCGAAGGAATACTTCCATGGGGAGCTCAATGAGTTCTTCGCCTCCCATGGATCTATTCATAGGAGCTCCTGCGCCAGAACACCACAACAAAGTGGTGTTGCAGAAAGAAAAAATAGACACCTTCTTGAGGTAGCTTGCGGGATGATGTTTCACATGAATGTCCCAAAAAGGTTTTGGGTGGATGCTATACTTGCCGCTAAGTATGTCATCAACCGCATGCCCTCCAGAATACTGAACTACATGGCCCCTCATCAGTTGTTGTACTCTCAGTCTCCTTTATTTTCCATCCCCATGAGAGTCTTTGGTTGTCAGGCCTTTGTCCATAATTTGTCTTCATCCCGAGGTAAGTTAGACCCTCGGTCCATTCCTTGTGTCTTTCTAGGGTACCCCTCCTCTTAAAAAGGGTATCGATGCTTTAATTCAGTTAGTCGTAAATTCTTTGTGCCTATGGATGTGTCCTTCTTTGATTCCGAGCCATTCTTCCCTCTTTCTCCTCAGGGGGAGAGTCGTAGTGTGGAAGAGGAGAAGCAGGTTCAGGTATCTCTTCCATCTATTCCAGACCTTACTCCCTTTCGTGTCTTCCTACGTACATGTCGGAGAGATCAGCAGAGTGGTAGAAATGTGGAGCAACCAAACACTGAGCAACTGACATCATCAGACTCCCGGGAGGTAAGTCCATCCCCTCACCCTACTCCTACTGTGGATGACCTTGACATCCCTATTGCCCAACGAAATAGAATCAGGTCATGCACTACCAAACACCCCATTACCCACTTTGTCTCCTATGACCACATTTCTCCCTCGTACTGAGCCTTCTTATCGGCAATTGATTGCATCCCTGTTCTCAAAAATGTTGCAGAAGCCTTAAAATGCCCTGAATGGGTAGATGCCATGAAGGAGGAGATTAATGCCCTCCACAAAAATCAAACTTGGGAATTAGTGGATCCTCTAGAGGGGAAAGACCCCGTGGGGTGCAGATGGGTGTTCATAGTTAAGCACAAGGCAGATGGAACAATTAAAATGTACAAAGAAAGACTAGTAGCCAAAGGGTACACACAAGTACATGGGGTTGACTATGATGAGACTTTTGCCCCGGTGGCTAAGATGAACTCGATTAGGGTTCTCCTATCCTTAGCTGCTAATTTTGACTAGGAATTGCATCAATTGGACATCAAGAATGCCTTCTTGAATGGTGACTTAGAAGAAGAGGTATACATGGTTCAACCTCCTGGATTCTATGCCAAGGGGAGTGAAAATAATGCAAGCTACGAAAGTCTCTCTATCACTTAAAACAGTCTCCCAGAGCCTGGTTCTGTAAGTTTCACATGGCAGTTCAAGAGATGGGATTCAAACAATGTCAGTTTGATCATACACTCTTTGTGAAGAGATATCAAGAACATGTTGTTGTATTGATAGTGTATGTAGACGATATCATCATTACAGGAAGTTGGAGCTTAGAGATATAGAACTTGAAACAATTCCTTGCATCAAAATTTGAAGTGAAAGATCTAGGACTCCTGAAGTATTTCCTTGGGATTGAAGTTGCCCGCTCAAAAAATGGTATTTTTGTCTCCCAAAGGAAATACACCCTTGATCTGTTACAAGATACAAGTAAATTATGTGTAAGGCCGGCAGATACTCCTATGGATGTGGACCACAAGCTAGGTAACTGTGTTGATGAACCTCTGAAAGATGTGAAGTAGTTTCAAAAGTTAATGGGAAAGCTGATTTATCTGTCCATGACCCGTGTAGACATTGCCTATTCCGTTGGGGTCCTGAACCAGTTTATGCACTCTCCTAAGAAGCCACACATGGAGGCAGCAGAGAGAGTCCTTAGATACTTAAAGAAATATCCAAGAACAGGCCTACTATTCAGTAAACACAATCACCTAAAGGTGGAAGTCTTTACAGATACTGATTGGGTAGGAGCTGTGGATGATAGAAAGTCCACTAGTGGGTATTGCACATTTGTGGRAGGAAATCTGGTGACCTGGAAGAGCAAGAARCAAAGTGTGGTAGCAAGGTCAAGTGCTGAAGTTGAACATAGAGCTATGGCACATGGGGTGGCTGAAGTCCTTTGGCTAAAGAACCTTTTAGGGGAGCTTAGAGTTGTTGTTCATAGTCGTATGTCCCTTTACTGTGACAACAAGGCTGCAATAAACATCGCCAGCAATCCAGTCCTACATGAGAGGACCAAGCATATTGAGGTGGATAAACACTTCATAAGGGAGAAACTGGAAAAAAAGGGAAATTTGCATCCCTTATGTCAATTCCAAGGAACAACTTCCTGATGTCCTTACAAAGGGGCTGCCGTGCTCATGGCACAATGAGTTATGTGACAAGCTGGGCATGATAGACATCTTCAGCCCAACTTGAGGGAGAGTGTTGTAAGGCTTACTTAATAGCTGCTATTACAGTTACAGTTATAGTTCAATTACTTGTTTTTTCTTCTTTCCTTTTTATTATTATTTTATTTTTAGGATATGCCGCCAGGGGCATACTTATAATTTCAGACTCTTTTATGAAGTTAATATAAATAGAAAACTGGCGGCTGCCAGTAGATACTTTTTTCCTCTCAACCGTACCTCTTTCTTCCTCTCTCTCTCTTTCTCTCTCTCTCCCAATCCCCACGAATCACCACATTATTGATTTGCTTGGTCGTGCTAGAAGACTCAAAGATGTTGAGGGTTTTATTAATAGAATGCCATTTGAGTCAAATGCATTTGGATGGTGTTCTTTCCTTGGGTCTTGTAGGACACGTGGGGATAAGGAGAGAGGGGAGCTTGCTGCAGAGAAACTGATGAAGCTTGAGCCCGATGACACTTGCTTTTCTCAACATTCGGTGTGGTATTGGTGCGATCTCCGAGAGTGAATGGACATGGGCGATCTAGGATGGATTATGCAAGGGTTTTCGGCTGGATTTCAAACAGAGAACGAACACGGACGATCTGAGATGGATTACACGAGGGTTTTCGATGGGTGTATATTTTCACCATTTTGAAAATGTTAACTCAACTTGTGGAGGGTATTTTCATCAAATGACTCGTATTAGCCGAATTTACGGGAAAAGGGGTCTGTCTCATGATCATGGTATAGGGGGGTCTTTGTCACAAAACAAAGTATAAGGGGTCTTTGTCACAGGTCCCATAGTATGGAGGGTCTTTATAATTTACCCTAATAATAAAGTTGTTAAAATTTTTCATTTCATGACTTTTTGGTGACGTTTGTACTAAAAATGTCATTAAAATTTACCTTTTGAAGCATTGGCGATAAATGTCGCAATAAAATTTACGTTTGGTGAAGTTGTTAAAATTTACGTTTGGTTAACGCCACTAAAGAATAAGTTTTACAACGTTAACAATAAATGTCGCAATATATTGTCTTTTCATGATGTTCAAACATCATAAAAAGAGTCTGGCAGGAAAGGGGAAAATAGCGGGAAATCAATTTGAGTGACGTCGTTACAAAAAAAGGCATCGATTCGATTTCAGTTACCGATCCTAGCTTGCAGTCGAACCGATCAACTGATTGGCATTGATTCGATTTCAGTTACCGATTTTCCAAAAATCGGTAGTATCGGTTCGATTATAAAAAAAGGCCCAGGGTTCGGTTGAACTGAAAGAACACCCCTATTCAGCAAGGGCAAGTTGAGTTCACATCTCTACTCTATGAGGAACCATCCCACAATGTCTCACAGCACATCCCCGCCATATATAGTACCTACCAGTCCTGGTAATGTCATTACTGGAAGATGTTCTCAATAATATACTGTGCTGTGGGGCGTTGTGGGGCGGAGATGTGATCTCGGGCAAATTAAGCCTTATACATTAATTATGGAGACTGCGTTTGGTGAAAATCTGGAAAGCCAATATTGATATTTTAGATATAAGAAGCATGACTGCTATTCAATATTGGCTTTCAAACCTCTCTCCTGAAAAGAGTATTTACGGTGGGTGAGGTTTAATAGAAGTTTATCTCGGCATAATGCCAAAGGTTGTGGGTGTAGTCAAGAAGAGTTCGACGGATGCACGACTTTTGGATAAGGATCACATGGATTAATCGGAGAAGATGTTTTTGGCGCTGTTCTGGGCGGTGCGGTGATTATAGTGTCTTGTGGGCGGTTTCATGTGTTGGCGATTTCCTAGTTCATGGCGCTGAGTTCTTGCCGGCATTTGAATTGGATGGGATCAATGTTGGTTTTTGTCCCATTCTTTTGGATGTTTTGGGTCCTCTGTAAGGGATCTAGATTTGTAGGATTGTCAGCATCGGTGAAGATGGAACTACAGATGTATTTTTCCGTATTGTATTGTCTTGAGGTCCAATTTCCGGTGACCATGGTTCACAGTTTCCGGCAAGTATGTTGTTTCTAACGATTTTGGCATTTCAATTTTGTGATCATCAATGTATCCATGTGTGTAGGCGCGAGTTACGCCACTGTTCTTTCCATCTCGGACATGGCATTGATGGAAGTTGCAAGAGATGACCGTTTGGACAAATTTTTTGTGATTCCGCCAACTATTTCGAATGTGAATGATATGGCTTTTCTACGAGATTTTTAACCTTTTAAAAGTGGTTTTCTCCATTCACGTATACTGATCTGGAACGATAGGCCATCTGTCTTCTAGGTTTGGATTTTTTCATTTTCTGAGGAACAATTTTATTGTGTTTGGAAACGTGGACGTTTTTTGGAATTGATTTTCAAGAAAAAAATGCCTATGTTTTCAAGACCCGTTTTTCATAAATAAACGTTTCTGCCACTTAGACAGACAACTAAACATCACATAGGATATACATCAGTCAACTATTGGGGAAAACGGTTTACTGATGTATGAAACATCAAATCAGTGGGGTTCCGATTTTCGAGACATACTCGATTTTTTAATAATCGGCTAAACCAAACAATAAGATACATGAACGTTTATTGAAATGCCTATATAGATCCGACATGACACCATGTTTTTTGAAAAACGGCCACGGTTCCAAACATCCCCTTTGTTAACCATCTCCTTTCCCTCTTTCACCAGATTTGAAGTTTAATGTTCATTGTCAATAGATGGGTTTGATTTTAATAATCAATTCTCTCCAAATCCCTTGTTGGGACACCTTGCTCAGGATTTTAATAATCAATTCTCTCCAAATGCCTATATGACCTTTCGTTTTGGCGTTTTATGGATTTACGCTGCAGAGTCCTCACAAGCTCTCTTTCCCGGCCGGTGCTCAGGATTGGTATCTTTTTTTCAGCAAATTGGTCAATAATCTGGACTTATTAGTTATTACTTCATTTTTTTTGAGTTGGAATCACTGCCCCACTTCGCCTCGCCCCACATGCCTGTATGACCTTTCATTTTTTTTTCACCTTGTCCGTTAGTCCCAAAACGAAATCAAAAGAGTTTTAGTATTTTAAGAAATGTTTTTGAACCGTCGTTGATCTGGACGGTTGGACCATTCGGCCTGGAAGCTGTTTGGATAATCGGTTCCATTTCATCCCTAATCTGTTATTGGGTCAGAATTTATTGACTTTGTCAGAAAATCACTGACCCGGGCGGTTGAACCACCGATTCGTTCAACCCGATTGATGGTTCACAATATAAAATTATAGAGAGAACTCGATGATTCAGATCTGAGATTAGACACGAACTCAGATCTAAAATCTAATACGAAGAAGAAGAACAAGACACGAACTCAGATCTTCCCAGATCTCAGATCTGAAATCCAAGAAGAAGAAGAAGACACGAAAAACCTAGAAAATTGCCAAAACTTAAATTAGCTGGTGAGGGTCGTGTTTAATTTTTTTTTATTGGCAAAACATGGAAAACATATACAATAATAGGCGGCCTAACCTAGAAAATTGGAATTACCAAAAGAAAACCTAGAAAATTGGAAAACCAGGTACAAAGGAACATGCTGACAACCAGGTTTAAGGATTTTTAGTAAAATATTAGGTAATGTATTCATTTAAATTACGAAAATGCTTGAACTTTTCTTATTTTCTTATTTTTCGCCCTTTTATCTTAAACCTTAATTAACCAAAAATACCTCTATTTTCTTTAAATTAAACCAGCTAAAATAACAAGAATCATTTCATGGCATAGAAAAAAGTTTTTTCATTTAAATTCTTAATTTATTTCACTAACATGAATGTATCCCTTCATCTAAAATATAAAAATTGTTCATTCGTTTCTCCAATAAATCATGAAAAAACAAATGAAACATCTACTATTTCTTTTGAAATTAATTCGAGTCTAGGGCAGACCTATTGGAACAACCAAGAGGTATTTTTCAAAATAAGATAAAGGTATTTTGGAACGTGGTCGCGATGAGATCGTAATCTTCAGGGAGTAGCTCGTGGCTGGGCTCCGCCTTCCTCTACATCCCTTGATCGTTGAAGTATTAAACCACTTTGACGTAACCATAGACCAACTCCACCCGAACTTCATTCGGAATGTGGTCGGAACAATCTCCCTCTGTTCTGACTACGCCCTTCCACTTGACCTCGATATTTTTTCTTCAATTCTGTCGATAAAGAAGAATGCGTCTAGCGTTCTTCCCGAGCACAAGCGAACTTATTACCTGTCCCCCCGCTCGGGCTTCAAGCTGCTACACAACCTCCCTAACAAAATCCCGGCCTGGAAATAGAATTACTTCGTAGTTCGGAACCCTCAGGGGTGGCCCTTCCCTACTCACTGGAGGGTGGCCATTCAAGACTCCGGCATTAAGCTGGACAAGGACACAAGGGAGACACTCCAGTCGTGGCTGGAGCTCGGCTTCGACTACAAGGACTTCATTGCCGAGAAAAAACTTATTGACACTGGCCTGAGTCCCGTTAGGTTGCCTTGTCTTAGAGTTAGTATTTTTCTTTGGTAGTTGGTACTTCTTTCTTAGTAGCATCACTGATGTCGAACTCTGTTGCAGGTCCTATGGAGCATCTTAGTGCCGAGAAGCTGTTCAGAAAAATGAAGAGGAGATAGAAACAAGCTTCTAAGAGAGCTCGTATTGAGTCCCCGCGAGCTCCTACTCCCGAGCCTGCACAGCCCAATCAAGCTCCTCCAGTGATTAACTTGGAGGAGTCGGAGATCCCCTCTCGAGAGCCCGAAACCACTGTGGAGCCTACAACTGCGGAACCTGCTACTGCAGAGCCCACTCCCGAGATGGCCGTTACCAGGTCGGGGAGCGAAGAGGCAAACCGAAGCGTCCTGAACCCCAAGTACAACCTCCGAAAGAGCAAGAGGGCAGTTTGTGCCGAGGAGGTATCTAACTGGGCCGAGCTAACGCCTGCTCAGCTCGGAGCTCGGGCAGCTACTCATTCCATGGTGGTAAGTCCCATTGCACTTATAATTCTTTGTGATTTGTTACCTTACTGGTGCTAACTAGCACTTTCTTGGCAGGTGAACTCCGCTGTGCATGCCCTAACTCTCCAATCCAAGAGGCACTTGAAATGAGCTCTAGCTGCCAAGGACTCAGCCCGCGAGGGTCACACTGACCTGAAGTTAGCTCGCAGTCAGATTCACCGGTTGGAGAGCGACGCCATTGCTCAAAAGAACTACATTCAAGTATTGATGTCGGAGAAAGAGGAGTTGTAGCACGAGAAGGAGGGGTTCTGGCGTGAGAAGGAGTTGCTGCTCCGGGTGAAAAACCTTGAGTCGGACAAGGTGACCCTGAAGCGTCAAGTAGAGAGCCTGGAGGCCGATGTCAAGGAGTGGATTGAAATCCTTGTTGGTGCCATGGATGAGGCTAAGGCCAAGGCCGTTCAGGATTATGTCCAGTCGGAGGAGTTCGATGCGGTGATGGTGGAGGCCTACCGTAAAGGCTCCAAGCTTAGTAGGTGGTTGATAAAGTGCGAGTTCCCACAACTTGATGTGAGCGCGATCACCACCTCGCAGATCATAGGAGAGGTAGCCAATCTAGCCGCCGAGGACCCGAACTCCGAACCAGAGGGTGATGATGACGAGGATACCACCACTGACCATGCCGGCACTTCGGAGGCTCCAAACAAGAAGGATGAACCCCTTGAGTAGTCTTTGTACATTGGGCCTGCGAGCTCAATTTTTCTTCTCTTTCTTTTGTAATGAACTTCACATTTTGTAATGAAGTCTCTGTAGTGAAGTATGTTTTGCAATGAAAAATACTTTTTGCTAAGTGTTTTTGTAATTTAGCTTTGCCGAAATGATTGTCTTACCCTAAGCTGTTAAGCTATCGAGTTAAATTCCCGAAGTGGGTGTTCCTTAACTGTTGTTAGACCTGTTCATGGGCCGGGTGGCCTGACGGGTCGGCCCGGCCCGGCCCGGCCCCCGGACGGGCTTGAACAAGTTTATAGGCCCGCGGGCTTAAACTCGGGCCAAAAAGCCTAGCCCACAATAAATTCGAGCCGGGCTCGGGTTTTGTCAAAATAGCTCGGCCCGACCTAAAATTAGACTTAAAATGGGTTATGTGATTAATGTCCATTTGAATAAATTTTTTGATTTAAAAATGTAAAACTGTGCTTTAAAACGTAAAAGAAAGGGAAAAAAACCATCTTGTAGGCCCATTGTTCATTTAAATAGGAAAAAAAAATCATCTGAATTTTTAATTCTAATTTGAATAGGGAAAATTGTAACTTTTTTTATTAAGTCAGGCTTCGGGCTCGGGCTCGGGCTTCGGGCTTTTTATCAGGGCTGGGCTTGGGCCAAAGTTATAGGCCCGTCGATCGGACCGGGCTCGGGCTCGGGCCTAGCATATTTCCATTAATGATGAATAAAAGCCCGGCCCGAGCTTCATTGATTGCTGCAGATAATAGGTGGTAGTCCTAATAGTGGCTCAAAACCAGCAAGAAGTTGGAAACATCTTCATTGATTGATTGAAATGAAATTGTGGGGAGATTATATGTGGGGAGATTATAGTCTTTTATAATAATCACATACAAACAAGCACATGCAACTGCAAACAAACAAATGAACCCCTAGTGGTTCAAAGTTATTATATTTCAATATAAATAATTAGGTCATGTTTGATATCATTCCCTTCGATGATGTCTTAGAATTATATAAAGTAATTTAATGGTTTTATACATATTTTATATTTTTATTTGATGTCAATTAAATGCAATTAGACAAAAACGAATTAATGTCGTTTCTATTGCATAAAACATCAAAATGACATTYTTATTTTTTGGGCTAGGCCCTATCCCTAGGTCGCTCGAACCCGGTTAGACCCAACCTGATTATATACATACATATATATTTACATATATACATACATATTTGTATACATATTTACATATACATACATATATGCATACATATTTGCATAAAATGTATATAAACATGTATAATTTTAGAATGGGTTCATCGACTAACCCGAATTCAACCTGAGTGCATCAAATTACAATACAGGTTGGGCTTGGGTTGGGAAGATCAGGCTTGGTCAGGGCTTTGGTCTTCAGCCCAAATCTTCGGGTTAGGCCCTGATTCAGGCTAGATCCCCGGGAGTCAAACAGCGAGGAGTGGACCCAAAGCGGCTACTGACATCGAATCAACGCCGCCCTTTGACACCTCGGGAAGATGAAATGACACCTCCACTCTTCGCACGTGTGTAGCCTCAGGGAAACGAAATGATGCACCTACCGACTTGTCTCAGAAATGGCATGGGCATTGAACCGGCTGGTTCACCTAGCAGATCGGTTTCACCCTGGGTCG
>NW_010729288.1:15441-28117 GCF_000365185.1 Nelumbo nucifera | reverse complement strand
CTTCAAATTTTGGCCCAACTGTAAAGCCACCACCAAGATCGAGAATGCTCATTCTAGGCATGTCAAACTTCACGGCAGTATCAAACACCTCCTTAGCAGCTGCTACTGCATTATTGTAGATTTGTGGATTAGCAACCTTGCTGCCTACATGGAATGAGACCCCGACCACATCTAGCCGAGCTTTATGTGCAGCTTCAAGAAGAGGCGTCACCTCTTCGGGCAATGCCCCATACTTGGCTCCCAAAGTACGCAGCGCACCACTGTCCTCTGGGACCTTAAGTCGAATCAACAACGAGCATTTTGGGTGACACCTTTGTATCTTTTCTATTTCATCCAGGGAGTCAAAGGTGGTAAGATTAACTCCGACTTGAGCAGCATACTTGATATGGGACTCCGCCTTGCACGGGTTAGCATAGACAATGCGCTCCGCCGAGACCCCAAGCGCTAGGATAGCCTCAATCTCCTCCTGGCTTGCACAGTCAAAGTTTGCTCCCAGTGCTGCGAGGGCACCAAGCAATGCTGGATGGGGATTACATTTAACAGCATAGAAAGGATGGGCAATGGGGAGGCATTGTCTCCACTTGTCCATGAGACTTACCACCACCCCAAGGTCCAGGACGTAGAACGGATCCTTCATATCTTGGTTGTTTGATACTATAGATTGGATCAAATCCATTAGACCATCGGTTGCAATGTTGCTCACATGCTTACCCTTGATCCCAGGAGCAGTTAACATCGATTGTAGGATCCTACGATTCGATGCAGTAGCATGGATCTGCAAGTAGCCCATGAAATTAAAACAGAGACTAAGAGTGAAAACAGAATATGAGAGAAGAATAAGAAAAAAAAACCTTAAGAAATTAAGAACTTGTTTTGTATCTCTTTTACTTGAGACTCCACATATATATATATAGGCAGTGAATGCTAACAACACGTTTTATTAAAAGAATATATATCTATATTACTTATAAATTACTGTGTGAATAGGGTGTCTTGGCTTATGGAATTTTCATTAAGCAGCTTTAACCCTATATCTCAAGGTATCTACACGGCATACATGTAATTATAACTTGATAAAATGCTTCACATTAAATGACACAGAGGTGTTACCTTATAACAGATTGGCTCACCTACTCCCCAATCCTAATGACACAAGGTGTTATCCAACAACAGATTGATTAAATGATATAGAGGCGTTACCTGATAAAATCTCAAGGTATCTACATGGTCACATTGTCTCACCTACTCCCTAGTCCTAGTCCTGACGATAACAGCCGATCATTCCGAAGCGTTACCTAACAATAGATAGCCGCTGCAGAGATTTAGGATCAGCCCCTCCAAACCTGCTAGAATGTTAGTACATAAAGATTGCAACCCCCCAGGGGCCAAGGTATCGCATATTCACCACTTTCTAGCTTCCTCATCTTCTTGCAAACTTATTCTCTTTCAGGTCACAACCGAGTACTAACTTAAGCATCGGAGTGTTCCCGCCAGGTGAGCAACCCCGGGTTCCTTCATCTCTTCATGCAGGTATCTCTATCCCAACGCCAGCTAGGAGCACAGTCACTTCCAGCTAGGAGTGACAGGATTGCGCATCATCAATTGGCGCCGTTTGTGGGAAACGTTTTGAAAAGCTTTCTATACCAAACTTTCACCAGCATCAATGGCGTCTTCTAGCAATGCTAGGCAGAACAACGGAACAAACACTCCCGAGGGGCACCTTCAGGCTCCCACCGTGCATATCAGTCAGTTTACTGTACCTCTTAGCACCTTCAGGCTCCTACCCCAGGTCGCCGAGGCGGTGAACACCCCATTCCCTCCTATGGCGAACACCACCTTCACTGAACCCTCCACGGTCCCTCCTGCCGTGGGGCAAAACCAGTTGGGTGACCTAGTGCAGTGCATGCGGACCATTCAAGCCCAGATGCAGCAAGTCCAACAGCTCCAGCACTACCAATAGCAAGTCTTGTGTCACTTCTATTAGCAGCAATTCCCGACGCTATAGCAAAGCCGATAGCTAGCCCCGCCGTGGTGCCCGATAACGCCGTAGAACCAGCAGCTGCTCAACCACCACCGAAGTAGCCGCCCTCCCCGCATAGAAGGAACCTCCCAAGCCTCATCCCGCAGCATGAGAGAGCCGGTAGCTCCCACCGCCTTGCGGCAACAAGGCGGATCGGAAGACACTCGCCCCTCCAAGGCCAGTCCGTCCTAGCATGCACGACCAGAAGCCTCACTGATGGGCAACTGGTTCGAAGTCCTGGCGGCAAACTCAGAATGAGACTCTTCGGTTCGCGAAAGCCAGTATCAACCAGATTCTCACCGGGCCAAGACCTGGCCTGGCAGCACCGAAGCAACCAGCACCAACACGGATTCCGCCAGAAGCAACGGAGGCGGCATCCCAGGGCACGCCGCGCCATAATCCCTGAATAGCTCACGGAGCCCAGCCAACGTGAGCAACCCAAGGGTAAGACGGGAGCGAGCTCGGGAGTCACAAAGACCGTGCCTCTCCTCTTGGTACCATCTCCTCTCACTCCCAACCTCCTAGCAGCTCCTATGCCAAAAGACTTTAAAGTACATTCTCTGGACAAGTATGACGGGTCGTTCGACCCAAATGACCATGTGGACTCCTTCCACTCTCAGATGCACCTTGCTGGGGCGAGTGAAGCCTGCATGTGTGTCTCCTTCTCCACGACCTTCAGAGGGGTAGCATGCACGTGGTATAGAAATCTCCCATCCGGAGTCATCCAGGGCTAGGCACAGTTCGTGCAAGCATTCACCTCGCACTTCGTCACCAGCAATAAGTGTCCGAGGTTGCAGGAAAGCCTTCTTGGCATAGTCTAGAAAGAAGGAGAGTCTATCCAGAGTTACATCAAGCTTTTCAACGACACCTACCTCTTGATCCCGAACTTGGACCCCATAGTGAGACTCGCCGCAGCCAAGAGAGGAGTCATTCACCGGGAGTTCAAGTGGCACGTAGTGGTGAACAAGCCCAAGGGCATCACTGCTTTCCTCAAGCTCGCTGACCAATTCATCGAGACTGAAGAGGAAATGAACCAAAAGGTCGGGGCTCCAGCATAAATGAGGAGAGATGATGACAAGATGCACCATGGAAGCGGTAAGAGGAAGAAGAGCAAGTCCCCGACTAGGGGAGACAGCAAGTCAGGTTGGCACCCCCGAACTCCTCTAGTTGAAAGGACAAATTACACCCCTCTCAATGCGAGGCAAGGGGAAATTTTAGTGATGACTGACGATTAAAGACGCTCCACTCCGTTTGTAAGGTGGCCACCCCGGATGAAGGGAGACCTCACCACTAGGAATAAGAATGTATATTGTCATTTCCATAAAGATCACGATCACAGTACCGAGAATTGTAAAAGCCTCCGCGACGAGATTGAGGAACTCATCCGTCGCGGATACTTGAAAAATCTTGTACAAAAAAGTAATAAAAACCAGACAGGTCAATAGGGGGAGTAGAGGAGAGATGCTCCCAAATCCAGTAACAGACAAGCTGAGCAGGGAAGAGCACCCGGGGAAAGACCAGTCTGCGGGGTGATCAACACGATTACCGGCGGGTCCATCACCGCAGGCTGCACCTCGGCAGTAGAGAGGACCTCGGTCCACGAACTGGAGCATGAAGGACAGAACCCGCCAAAGCGCCCACAGTCCGCGGACCCCATATCTTTTATCGAGGATGATGCACGAGGAGTCCAGTACTCCCACAATGACGCGCTAGTCATAAGGATGAAGATCAATGACTTTGAAGTCAGGCGCATCTTGGTGGTTTCGGGAAGTTCGACTAACATCCTATTCAGGAGCACCTTCGACAAGCTACAGCTTCGGGAGAGTGACCTCCAGCCCGCAACTACCCCTCTAGTGGGCTTCAGTGGAGAAGAAGTTAGGCCCCTTGGCCGGATCTTGTTGCTTGTAGAGGTCGAGACGTGGCCTAGTATAGCAAAGCTTGAGCACACCTTCCTAGTGGATGCAACGCCTTCCCCATACAATGCCATAATAGGGCAGCCCATCACCCACGCGCTTCATGCAGTGGTGTCCACCTAATACCTGACGATGAAGTTCCCTACGGACTTCGGGATTGGAGTAGCCCAGGGTGATTAGCTCAAGTCCCGGAAGTGTTACATTGCAGCCCTCAAGGGGAAAGCCAAGCTAGCAGAGAGCGTTGAACTCGAACAGCCCGTAGAATACCCAGAAGAGTGAGCTACACAGACCAAGGGAACGACCCTCATCCCGACTTTGGAAGAAGACCCGACCAGGACCCTCCAGATCGGGGTAACAGTCAGAGAACCTCTTCAAACCCAACTGGTAAGCTTCTTACTCAAAAATTTAGATATATTTGCATGGTCCGCGGCAGAAATGCTCGGCATAAACTCAAAAATAATAACTCACAGTTAAACACTGATCCCATAGTCAGGCCCGTTAGACAAAAGAAACGCAACCTCAGCCCGGAACGTTGGAGGATAGTCGACGAGTAGCCAACCACGTTCTGGTAAAGAAGGCCAATGGTAAATGGCGCATGTGCGTCAAATATACTGACCTGAATCGAGCTTGCCCGAAGGATTGTTTCTCGCTCCCCAAAATTGACCGTCTGGTGGACGCGACTTCGGGGCACGAATTGCTAAGCTTCCTAGATGCGTATTCAGGCTACAACCAAATCAAGATGGATCCCGCCGATGAAGAAAAAATGACCTTCATTACCGAACTGGGCCTGTACTGTTATAAGGTCATGCTTTTTGGGCTAAAAAACGTCGGGGCAAATTACTAAAGACTTGTGAATCGAATTTTTGAGCTGCTGATTGGCGACAAAGTTGAATGTTATGTAGATGACATGGTCGTCAAGACCCGACTTTCGGGCTGTCTGATAAATGATTTGCAATGTGTATTCAAAGTCCTACGCAAGCATAATATGAAACTAAACCCTAACAAGTGCGTCTTTGGTGCCACCTCGGGAAAATTTTTGGGTTACATAGTTAGTCGACGTGGCATCGAAGCTAACCCCAAAAAAATAAAGGCTATCTTGGACATGAAGCCCCCTCGCAAGTTGAAAGAGGTACAGAGTTTGAATGGCCGTATGGCTGCCCTGAGCCGCTTCATGTCCTGGTCAGTAGACCATTGCCTACCCTTTTTCAAGGCAATTAAGAAGAGAAAAGACTTTGAATGGACTGAAGAATGCTAGTTCGCCTTTGACGAACTAAAAAAGTATCTAACTAGCATCCCGGTTTTGACCCGACCCGAGGAGGGTGATGTTTTGAAGTTGTACCTCTCCGCGAGCGACGAGGTAGTCAGCTCGGTACTAATAAAGGATGTAGATCGGTTCCAACGACCTATCTACTACGTGAGCAAAGTTTTGTAGGGAGCCGAAACTAGGTACCCAGAGATCGAGAAGTTGGCGTATGCGTTGATCACAGTAGCTCGAAAACTTCGACCATAATTTCAAGCCCACATAGTCATTGTTCTTACCAACCAACCCTTGAGGCAAGTTCTGCTCAAGCCTGAGGTATCCGGAAGACTGATGAAGTGGGCTATAGAGTTTAGACTCAACGAAGTCGACCTGGAACGAGGTGCCCTAGATCCTTCACAAAGATGGATCATCGAACCAACAAGGAAGCGGAGCCAGAGTCATCCTATACGGCCCAGGCGGAGCGAAACTGGAGTACGCACTTCGGTTTGAGTTCGCAGCATCCAATAACGAGGCAGAATACAAAGCACTGGTAGATGGGCTCATGTTAGCAAAAGTACAAGTGAAGCACCTCGTCATCTGCAATGACTCACAACTCGTGGTCAACCAGGTAACCGGCGATTACGAAGCTCGCGACCCCACCATGGCTGCCTATCTAGCCAAGGCCAGGGAAGCCCTACGCGGCTTCCAATCGTACTTCATCAAGCAAATTTCAAGATCTAAGAACGCTGAGGCCGACGCATTATCCAGGTTAGCCAGCACAAGTAGCATCTCAATGAGGACCGTGTTTGTAGAGAACTTGCCTCAGCCTAGCATTCTCAAGGGGGTAGAGGAGGTAGCTCCCATTGCGCGAGCAGAGCCAAGCTGGATTGACCCACTCACGAGCTACCTGCTGCATGGGACCCTCCCGCAGATCGCAACGCAGATAGACGGATGGCTATACCGAAGATCCTACACGCTCCCCTACTTGCGCTGCTTATGACCCGTAGCGGCCGAGCTCATTCTCCGCAACACTCGTGAAGGGCTATGCGGCAGGCACTTGGGGGGCAGGGCTCTCGCACAGAAAGCGTTACGGCAAGGATATTACTAGCCCACGTTGAAAGCAGACGCACTCAAGCTCGTTAAGAAATGTGATAAATGCTAGAAGCACGCCAATATCCATCATCAACCCGCTGCCGACCTGAAGTACCTCACCAGCCCATGGCCCTTTTCACAGTGGGGAATCGACATTCTTGGACCATTCCCACCAGCGACAGGACAGAGGAAATTCCTAGTGGTAGCAGTGGATTACTTCACAAAATGGGTAGAGGCGGAACCCCTAGCGACAATCACAGCTCAAATGGTACAGAACTTTTTCTGGAAGAACGTAGTGTGCCGCTTCGGACTACCTCAAGTGCTCATCTCCGATAATGGCAAGCAATTTGAAGATATCAAGTTTCAAGACTGGTGCGCCGAGATGGGGATATAGCAGAACTTCACCTCGGTGGCACACCCTCAAGCAAACGGGCAAGCAGAAGTCACGAATAGAGCTATACTCCGTGGACTGAAGACCCGCTTAGCCCGAGCTAAAGGGTTATGGGTGGACGAACTGCCCAGCATACTATGGGCCTACCGAACTACTACCAAGACTGCCACAGGTGAAACCCCCTTTAACCTCGCCTACGGCATGGAGGCAGTAATCCCAGCTGAAATTGAAGTACCTACATTACGCTTAGAAGCATACGACAAAGAGGCCAACGATGACGAGCTTTGCACCAACCTCGACCTAATAGAAGAGGTATGAGACCTCGCTTATATCCAGACCGCAGCATACCAGCAAAAGGTGGCTCGGTACTATAACAACCCGGTCAGGAAGCGGCACTTCTGTGTCGGCGACCTAGTCCTACGAAAAGTTATGGTGCCTGCACCCGGCGTGGGTAAGCTCGGACAGAACTGGGAAGGTCCCTATCGAGTAAAATGAATACTCGGGGAAGGTATGCACGAGCTCCAAACATCGAAAGGTAGGCAAGTACCTCGAGCTTGGAACATCAGCAATCTAAGGCAGTACTACCTGTGACCATCAACAAAGCTTTGGAGTGGACTCTGAGTCACTCCTAGAGCATAAGGGCCAAGATGCCGAACTGAAAAGGACCTCGGCACCGAATAAGTCCCAGTCGCCTCTATGGAATGGGCATAGCTTAGGTGTGGACTCTGAGTCACTCCCAGAGCCTTAGGGCCAAGATGCCGAACTGATAAGGACCTCGGCACCGAATAAGTCCCAGTCGACTCTACAGCATGGGGAAAGCTTAGGAGTGGACTCTGAGTCGCTCCTAGAGCCTAAGGGCCAAGATAACAAACTGATAAGAACCTTGGCACCGAATAAGTCCTAATCGTCTCTACGGCATGGGCAAAACTAAGGAGTGGACTCCGAGTCACTCCCCGAGCCTAAGGGCTACAAAACCAAACTAACAGAGACTCCGAACAATGCATAAGACCTCGCTGCCTTGCCTAGTAGAATCAAAAGTGTAGACAGCTCGGGCACGAACCCTACAATGCCTACACTACCTCAGCAACAATAATAGTTCGGGCCCATTAGGGGACCAACGTTCAAACGGCTTCTATGCGGACAGCTCAAGGTAAGAAACTTAGAAAAATTTTACTAAGGTTACCCTTACTCGTTACCAAGCTCGGTAGCCTGATAGTTCAGGGTAACTCGCGTAATTCGGAACAACGATCCCCTCGGTTACCCTCGCATGTTGCCAGCTCAGAAGCTCGACAGCTCGGGTAACCTATATACGTGTAACATAGATCGAAATAGAATCATTCTGAGCAAAAACAATATTTCATTAAGTACCAAGATTTTCTACAAAAAACTAGGCCCAACAGCCCAGGAAAGTGCATCAAAAGTTTAAGAGAGAAAAAAAGAACACATCACACAGAGGGATCCACCACGTCTACCTCGCCGTCACTCTCCTCTTCCGACGAGTTAGACTCCTCATTTTCTACATCCGCCACCTTAGGAGCCAGGCCCTTCATTGTAATAGCCCTGAGGTCGAGATCAGGGAACTCTTGCCGATCCAGGTGTCTATAGAGTTTAAACCCAAAGCGGTAGGAGCTCGCGTCGTATTCGACCTGGATGTCATGAAATTCCGAGGACTCCTTGAAGCTATCTACAGCCTTAGTCCTCTCCTCCTCGACAGCAACATCAAAGGCCCGAGCCCGCTCCTGGATCATGGCCTCGAGGCTTCGAATCCTTTGTTGAAGTTGCGTCCTCTCTTCGACCTGCTCCTCCTCCCTCGCAGCCATAGCAGAAACCTGCTCCCTGAGCCTGGCGTTCTCCTCGGTCAGCAAGGAGATTCGCCCCTCCTGGTCCTAGACCAGCAATTCCCGGGCTTCGGTCTCCTTCGCCCGAAGAGCCTCCTCCCGAGTCGAATCTAGCTCGCGGTAGAGCTTTCGTGCCTCCACCTTGGCGTCAAGGGCCCGACTGGACTTGATCGCGGACTGACACACCAGCACGTGAAGAGCAGAGTTCACTTGTCAAAAGAAAATTGAGGTTAAAAAAAAAAGGAAAGAAAGGAGAGGGAAGGAAGAAAAGAACGAAGTACTTACGATCATACAATGGGTGGTGGCCAATCCCTGAAGCCGCCTCGGGTTTATATCAGCCCACCGAGCAACCTCATCTTCAACCTTTCTTATTTGGCTTTGTTTTAATCCAAGTTTGTTCATAATTTCTATTCCTTTGTTACTTTTATTTTATTCCTGTTCCTTTGAGTGGGTTTTAACGAAACCAACGGTCTTTGACAAAATAGTAGGTTTTAGGAAACCTTGAGGCTTTGTTTTGTTTGAAGGAAAAAGTAGGGAAAGGAAAGGAAAGGTAGGAAAACTTTTGCAAACCTTGTATGAGTTTCCCTTCCTTTCCCTAACCTTTCCTTCAAACCAAACATAGTCTAAAGGTTAAGATGATTTAATCATATGCATAAAAAACCATTAACAACATTAGTAAAAAGAAATGATGAATCATCACAGATTGAAGGTGATAAAAAAATTAGGGACAGACTAAAAAGAAAATAAGTTGAAGTAATAAAAAATAATTTAAGCATAATTAATTTAACAACGATATGGCACCATATATAATAGAATGACACTAAAAGACATAAGTCCATGTAGACTACCGCATATTAGAGTTGGGATAAGGTTTATATGAAATATGATAATGATATATCATCATTTTAACCCAATTAATACCAAGCTCTAAGATTAAGTAGATTGTTGAGTTATGATTAATAATTACAATTAAGCCTGTAAGGCTATAACAATGGTGAGAGGAAATTTGAATAAGGCTTCTGGAATGACATTGATAGCTCACGAAAGGTGGAATTAAATGAACAATGATATTAAATGTGTAGAGAGCTTGGATCATGGACTGCCGTGGAGTTGATTATTTTGTTTTCATATAGGACCAAGAATTGATGAGTTGGAAAAATTAGATCCACAAACAGCTTAAGGACGAGTCAATAAAAATAATAAATTCCAGCTAGCTGCCGAATACAATGAACCCTGTGATAAATGAGGTATAGGAAATAAATTGGAAATAAATATAATAAATTCCAGCTAGCTTACAGGTGTCTGTTATAATTATTTTTGTACTTTTGTTAAATTTCTTAAAGTTACTATATAATTTTGGTATTTAATCTATTTATTTGTTTTTAAATAATATTTAAAATATGATGTAGTTATTAAATTTTTTATATTTAATTGAGATTTATTGTGAAGAGTCCTATTCAAATGCAATTATAGAGCCCTGGACCATGGACTGTGGGTGAAATGGGTGTAAACCATATGAATTGACAATGGCATCACTGAATTATTTCAATTCTATTAATAACACCCATATTCATTGCACATATTGTCATTTGGTCCCACCAAATGCTGAACTTTCAACTCAAGCAGATTAGACTTATTCACAGGCTGGGTTCAGACATGTTCACAGGTCTGACCAAATTCTTTTGAATCATGTTCAATTTGAACGAATGTTTCATTGATGATTAGACCTTTTCACAAGATGGGTTTAGATCGGGTTTGGGATGGACATTACCACTTAGTAACAGAAAATGCCTAGGCCCGAGCTCAAGAAACCCAGTAACATGATGCAATCTCATAGTTTTATCTTAATTCAAGTTTCAGTATGCATGGTAGCTTTTACACATGACAAAATAATAATTCAAGTTATTTTGAATATAACATTTTCAGTGATCTATTGAACCACAACACTGAAAACACTCTTTTGGTTATAGTTTTTGGCATTAAGAAACAAATATGATAGGAGAAAACTAAAGCCCCTAAAGGACTGTCTAAAAACAGATTAAGTGCCTGAACTTTTAGAAGGAATCTCTATTGATGGATTGGTCAATTACATGAGAGATTGCACCTGCACACTTGATTGAAAAATTAGCTTTTCTCTTACAAAACCCAATTTTGAACTTGTCTCACATTGGAATAAGCTTTGTTTTTAGTATTTTAATAAGAGCTGATTTACACTCCTTAGAAATAGTAGAGGAGAGTATGGGGGTTTGATACCGCGCAACGCACGCGCACGTGTGCGGCACAATGACGCGCTTTAGAGTTACACTTTGCTCACACCCGCGTGGCTCCCGAAGGGTGGCTTTGGATTTGGTGCGATGCTAACTTTTGATCACCGTTGATGAGATCAAAAGTCACGATTCAATCGGGTGTGATCAAGAGGCACAATTCAAAGTTAACAGTCATTAACTGTTAACTACTTTTTAAACAGTCACAATGTTTGAAATTGTGATTATTCATGGTGCCTTCTATGAACCAGCACCTACCTTTTCTTCGTACCTCTTCATAAACTATTTAAGGAGCATGAATCAAACTTCAAAAAACACACTTTTTTCGAAATCCACTTTCTCTCTCTCTCTTAGTCCGGTCTGCTATAGTCTCACAGAAGGTTTCTCTGGAGATTCTTCAACTTTACTGGTTGCAGATTCTCACCCAAGGCTCTGTTGTATCCTGGGAATGGATTTGCCTGTAACCCAACAACAAACTTAGTGAAACTGAGTGGGGGCAAATAACGTTCTAAAGATAGTGTCTTCAGACGCGCCTCAGAGCTTCTCCTCCAAATTTACAGTGACCCCATTTTCCAACAATCTTAGAACGTTCTTCTGCAATGGAGGTGGAAGCAAGCATGACTTCGATCAAGATGATGAACCAAGATCTYGTTCGATTAGACCAGTTCGATGGAGCAAATTTCAGTCGATGGCAAGACAAGATGGTCTTCTTTCTGACCACACTGAAACTATACTATCTGCTGGACCCGAATCTGTAATCACTTCCTGAACCCACTGACAAAGACTCAGAAAAACTAAAGAAGGAATGAGAAAAACGAGAAGATGACTCACTTCTGTGCCTAGGACACATACTGAATGCCTTATCAAACTGACTCTACAACTTCTACAAGGAACTTACATCTCCAAAAGAAATCTGGAAGGCCCTTGAATTCAAATACAAGGTGCAAGAAGCAGGTACGAATAAGTATCTCATTGCAGAATACTTTGACTTCACCATGAATGACCATAAACCCATACTGGAGCAAGTTCATGAACTACAGGTGATAGTCAACAAAATTCGAACCCTTGACATCATCCTTCCTGAATCTTTCCAAGTGGGAGCAATCATTGTCAAACTTCCACCCTCTTGGAAGGATTATAGGAAGAAGCTTCTACACAAGGCTGAAGAACTTACCTTGGAGCAAATTCAGTAACACCTTCGTATTGAAGAAGAGTCTCAGATTAGAGACAGTAGGGATAAGACCCTGGCTGGTATGCTGAATTCTAAGGTCAATTTTGTGGAAAACGGATCGAAGAAGACTAACCCTACATTACAAATAAAGAAGAAGGATGGGAACTTCAAGAAGAGCAATAATAAGAAAGGATCCTGCTATGCTTGTGGAAAGAAGGGGCATTATGCCCGAGTCTGCCGACATCAGAAAGGCGGAACCAAGTCTGCAAACATGGTAGAAGACAATCTAGTGGCCATGATTTCTGAACTCAACATGGTAGAATCATCTTCTGGATGGTGGTTTGATTCAGGCACCACAGTCCATGTTTGTAAGGGCAAGTCCTTGTTCAAGACATATGAAGAAGTGACTGATGGCCAGGAGGTACACATGGGAAACCAAACATGTGCCAAAGTTGTTGGAAGAGGCAATGTAGAGTTGAACTTCACCTCTAAAAAGACACTGACTCTCCTGAATGTTCTCTATGTCCCTGAAATTAGAAAGAACTTGGTCTCAGTAAATCTTCTTTGTAAGAAGGGATTCAAAATTGTCTTTGAATCCGACAAACTAATCCTATCCAAGAATGGGATGTTTGTTGGAAAGGGATATGGTTGTAATGGTATGTTCAAATTAAGTATTAATGAAGGAAAAGTTTCTGCTTATATTGTTGATTCTTTCTCTTTATGGCATGATAGATTAGCACACTTGAA
>NW_010729287.1:850196-863948 GCF_000365185.1 Nelumbo nucifera | reverse complement strand
TGTAGAGAGCTTGGAGAGAAATGAGAGAGCTAGAGAGCAGGGATTACCTCCATTTTTCCATTCTCTCCCCCCTTTGTCTTTGGGGGTCGGAGTCCTTATATAGCGGTACTAGTCAAATCAGGCGTAACCGCCTCTGTCAAGTCAGGCATAACCGCCTCCGTCTCTCTGCCGCAGCCGTTTCTGACAGAGCTGAGGTGGCGGGTGCAGGCAGCTGTTGCAGGGTACAGCTCTACTAGGAAAGGGACAACTCTCAGGGCTAGCAGGCACGACGCCACCTGGCGAGAGACGTGGGCACAGGTCTCTGGATCTGTCAGGTACGGTTGTCAGGCAAGAGATCTTCCTGCGATACGCCGAGCTGCCCCTAAGTGGCGAGCTACCTATGTCGAGCTCTTCGTAAGACGCCAGGCTGCTTGTAAGTGCCGGACTTCCCTAAGTGGCGAGCTACCTATGCCGAGCTGCCTGTAGGTGCCGAGCTGCCCCTAAGTGGCGAGCTCTTCGTAAGACGCCAGGCTGCTTGTAAGTGCCGAGTTGCCCCTAAGTGGCGAGCTACCTAGTTGTCAAGAGGCTGCACTTAGTTGGCATGAGGTGCCATGTGTCATATTTTCACTGGAGGGCCAAATCTGCCATCATCATTTGCCCCCCACTCCCGAGCTGAGAGTAACTCGGCGAAGGGAGTGGATTTCTCCTTTTGGCCCGTAAGTCGACGAGCTAATAAGTGCTGATCCAATTTCTTAGGCTCTAGGAGCTGCCTGCAAGTGGCGAGCTGCCTATAAGGTGTGGAGGTCTTCGCTAGTTCAGTACTATAGCCCTTAGTTTCTAGGGGCAACTTATAGTCCACTTTTGCTGATTTTGCCCATGCTGAAGAAGCAACTGAGTCTTAAGCAGTAATGTGGCCCGTAGGCTTTGGGAGCGACTCGTAGTCAACTCTTCTTGATTTTGCCCATGCCAAAGAGGAGACTGGGTCTTAAGCAGTTGTGTTGCCCATGCCGTAGAGGCGACTGGGTTTTTTAGCAGTAATGTGGCCCGTAGGCTTTGGGAGCGATGTGGTGTCGGGCTAACCAGGTGCCGAGCTACCTGTGAGGTGCCGAACTGACCAGGTGCCAAGCTACCTGTGAGGTGTCGGGCTGACCGGGTGCTGAGCTCCCTGTGAGGTGTCGGGCTGACTGGGTGTCGAGTTGCCTGTGAGGTGCTGAGCTGACGAGGTGCCGAGCTGCCTATAAGGCACCGAGCTGACCAGGTGCCAAGCTACCTGTGAGGTGCCGAACTGACCAGGTGCCGAGCTACCTGTGAGGTGTCGGGCTGACCGGGTGCCAAACTACCTGTGAGGTGCCTTAGAGCTATGATTGTGCTGCGTCAGCCTCATAATGCCGGTCACCTACTCCTACAAGAAGCTACTAGGAGCTCGACCTTCRGGGGCAGCACTACTAACTTTAGGTCCCCAGCTCACACAGGAGCCTTGGAAGAATCGACCAGCAAGGGCACCCGTGCAGTCTGTTGGCCGCCGACTCCCGCGGAAGCCATGAAGAACTCTTCTTTGTAGGGGGGACCTCACGAAGAGGACTGACGAGGTTTTATCTGAATTGAAAGTAAAGTTGGTAGAGCTACTTAACCTGTTAGCTCCCTGCATAGTCTTTGAGTTCATACAAAATGGGAGGAGAGAACTTAGCTTTTGTAGGATGAGAACTTAGCCTTTTGTCGTGTGTTCCCATAGACAACGCCAATTGATGTAACTGTTTCTGGTCACGTACCAATTTTTTGTGATGTATCAATTTTTTTTGGGTAAGTACCTCGTCATTTGAACTGCTCCCAGGAGAGGATGGTGGAGCTCCCTGGTGGTGAAGTGCCTGGTGGTGAGCTACTTGGTGACGAGCTCCCTGGTGGTGAGCTACTTGGTGACGAGCTCCCTAGTGGTGAGCTACCTGGTGACGAGCTCCCTGGTGGTGAGTTACCTGGTGACGAGCTCCCTAGTGGTGTGCTACCTGGTGACGAGCTCCCTGGTGGTGAGCTACCTGGATGGACTCGTCATTTGACTTGCTCCTAGGCGGCCTGTAACTCCCTGGTGTAGCGCAACCTGACTGCCCTTTGCATGAGGTGATCTCCTCTCCTTTGTAGGCGGCGAGAGTTGAGAGACCTGCGAGAACTGAATCAGAGGACCCGGGGGTATTTACCCGGCGGGGACTCTCCGATGCCTAAGTTAGCATTCTGACTGCAGAGAGCTTGGAGAGAAATGAGAGAGCTAGAGAGTTGGGATTACCTCCATTTTTTCATTCTCTCCCCCCTTTGTCTTTGGGGGTCGGAGTCCTTATATAGCGGTGTCCAGTCAAATCAGGCGTAACCGCCTCTGTCAAGTCAGGCATAACCGCCTCTGTCTCTCTGCCGTAGCCGTTTCTAACAGAGCTGAGGTGGCGGGTGCAGGCAGCTGTTGCAGGGTACGGCTCTGCCAGGCAAGGGACAATTCTCAGGGCTGGCAGGCACGGCGCCGCCTGGCGAGAGACGTGGGCGCAGGTCTCCGGATCTGTCAGGTACGGTTGTCAGGCAGGAGATCTTCCTGCGATACGCCGAGCTGCCCTTAAGTGGTGAGCTACCTATGCCGAGCTGCCTATAAGTGTCGAGCTCTTCGTAAGACACCAAGCTGCTTGTAAGTGCCGAACTGCCCCTAAGTGGCGAGCTACCTATGCCGAGATGCCTGTAGGTGCTGAGCTGCTCCTAAGTGGCGAGCTCTTCGTAAGACGCCAGGCTGCTTGTAAGTGCCGAGCTGCCCCTAAGTGGCGAGCTACCTAATTATCAAGAAGCTGCACTTAATTGGCATGAGGTGCCAGGTGTCATATTTTCAATGGAGGGCCAAATCCGCCCTCATCAGCACCCATATTTCTGGCTGTGTGTTTTTAGTAACTGGATTTTCATATTGCATTAGTGACATTTATATCCAATTTCTAGATTTAGTTCTGTCCTTCTGATGCTATTCTAGGCTTCTGTTCGATGTGTTGCAGTTTCTATGGTTTTGGTTGAGTATCACGGCTTTACTGTACTTTTTGGATATAAGAACCTTCCTTTTTTGCTAGGTATTTGAGGTGACCATTGTTGGGATTTGTGGTGAATATGTTTCATGATTGGCAGAAAATGGATTATTGAAATAAATTGTTTCTTTTTTTTTTTGCATTTGGTATTTGTGATGGTTGGAATATTGCTGATATCTTCTATTTGGTCATCCAAATGTCCCCTGCCTGGAATCTAACCAACTTGGCTACCCAGACTGGTGAAGCATATTACTTGAAAATTTTCTGATTCGGTGTACTCAAATCTCATGTAGTATTCATTGCTATCAAAGATTAAGCATTGTGTTAATTGTCGAAAAGCGGAGCTTGTAACTGCTTTATATTCATTTATCAATAAAAAAAAAGGGAAAGAAGTAAAAGAGAGAATATTGCTAAACAGAAAAGAAAGAATGAAGAAAAGAAAATTCATTTTGCATGACTTCATTTGGATTTAATTAGATTATCTTGGTTTTGGGGATTTTGAAAAATTTTCCCCTTGTTTATGATCATTAAATATGTACATTTTTTAACCCATAACGTGCTTAAAGATAACTTTTGTAGAAGTTGATGTTTAATGTCGTCAAAAGTTTTATTTCCTTCTTGATGACTACACCATTTGATCCTTCTTTTCATGGGGCTGGGAACTTCAATCTAAGCACTAAGCACGTTTTGTTTTGAGATGGAAGGGGCTCAATTTAAAAGTTCAGTTTCTTTTTATTTCTTTTTTGAGGTTTTTCATTTTGTTTACTTAACCTTTTAGCTTTTATTGGTGCCCAAGACTTTGAGTTGCTTTTTTCCTTCTTTTTCTTTTTTAACTTTAACCATGAAAACTAGAAGCATTACTAGCAGTTGGTATGCTTTGCATTGATTATGAAAGAAAATATTTCTGTATGCAACTTTGTGCTTCTGGTACTGTGTTAACTTCTGCTTGTTTGATTTCAATATGGTAAATATTTTCTTTTTTTTCTTATTTAATGTAACTTATTGGTTCTTTGTTCAGGTTTTGAAACCAGGACCAAAGAACAAGGTTCGAGTTGTTGGTACAACATTATTAAACATTGCAGAATTTGCTTAAGAGCTTGAAATAAATGTCCCTCTCATTCTGCTTAGTGGCAATGTTGATCCTCAGCCCTCTCTTTGTGTATGTGCTTTTGATCATATTTATTTCTTTCTAATTGTCAGTTATACCTCATTTTTCTAGACTTTCCATTTTTCTTTAAATTTATAGATTTGTTTTTATCACAGTTATCTCTCAGCTTATTGGAATTGAGAACCACCCAAGAGCATGCAGAGACAATACCAAGATTGATAGTTTCGGTTCCACTATCACCTCGGTCTGGAGAATCTATCTGCGCTCTCAAAGCAGGTCTAAGAAAAGTAAAAATATTCACAAAGTATGTATCAACTCAAAGATCTAAGAAGGCTTATATCTTTTTCTAAACATAGGCTTATATCTTTTTCTTAGGCATCTTTTTGAAAATTCTACTAAACAGTTAAACTTTTGGGTCCCACTAAAACCTTACAACCAGTAGGACGACTTGAACAATTGAACTTTGGGGTGTCAACCAAACCGGAACAATTGACTTATGAGTGCCAACCACACCCTTGCACAAAGACATTAATGCCTCTTCAATAACCTGATAAAACAAATACAATGCAAACTATATCGAATGCAATAGTGTGCACAGACTATAGGCTCAACAACTTGAAGAGTTGACCTTTGGGAATCAAAGAAACTTCTTCGAAGATCAAAGAGATGTTCTTGTGAGCACATTGCTGTTTGGTTTTTCATGGAGGATGTAAAGCCATAAAGAGTAATTGGTGATGAGGACAGAGAAGAGAATGAAAATATTGAGCAGAAGAACAAAGAGAAGCTCCTTTGAATCTTGTGTGCAATGCATGTCGTCCGAGTGATTTTCAGTTCATGGGACATTGGTGGGCAATGGGGTTGGGTTGGTGGTGAGTGGTGACTTATATTTGGTTTTGAATTTTTAGGAAAACATAAATAAAAAGAATAAGAATGATAGTTTTTAGCTTGGGAATTTTGGTTTAAGTGGGACCCTCTTATATATTATTTTTTACATTCCTTAATTTATACATTAAATAGTTTTTATTTTATTCTTAGTAATGTGTGAGATTTAACATGCTGGAGTTTCAAGTAGGATCCATCTATAATTTTTCATTTTTTTTGGCTTGAAAAATGTTACATTAGCATTTCTTATTATTTTATTCATTATTTAATGAATTTGTCAATGACTTCTCTAACATCGTTTATTTCTACCTAATGTTGGCCTTTCTAACTTAGTTCGAAATCGAAAACAATCCTTTTAATTATATTCCTTAGGGTCAAAAGTGGCTTTCTACACTACAAGAAAAAGCGGTGTAAGGCACCGCCTTAGATCTAAGGTGGCGGTCATTAGTTTGCCCCTTAAGCCACTACCAACTGACAGGTCTGAAGCGGTTCAATGATCTCTAAAGCAGCAGTATGCCACGACTGTCGGCTTAGCGTTAATAAGCATGGCGGTTTAGACTGTCGCCTTGGGTTTGTCAAAACATTGTTTGCATTTTTAGGTAGCGGTCTGAATTGCCAGCTTAGATATTATATGACTGTCATCTTAGGTTTGTCAAAACGTTAAATTGCATTTTAGGTGGTGGTTTAAACTGCTGACTTAGATATTATATGACCACCACCTCAGGTTTATCAAAACATTATTTGCATTTTTAGGTGGCGATCTGAACTGTCGGCTTAGGTCTTATATGACCGCTACCTTAGGTGGCAGTCTGAACCGTTAGGTTAGATCTTATAAAACGACCGCAATAGATTTACCAAAATGTTGCTTCCATTTTTGGTGGCAGTCTGAACAGTTGGCTTAGATCTTATATGATCGCTGCCTTGGTGTTGTTTATGGCTTAGCCAACGTTTGCATGTCTGTCAACATTGATTTTTTCTTTATTTTTATATCAGGTCAATTCCAACATTCTTTTTTACACCTACACTTTAGTTCCAACATTCAACACTTTAATACTTGTTTAATACAAACCTCATGAAAATTAATACTTTAGGTGAGAGTGGTCTCCTTAAAAGACAAAGGAAGACCAGAAACAGGGAAACAACTGAAAGGTTAGGGCAAGAGGAAGTGAAGAGATAGTTAGATAGGATGATCAAGGAATCTAATGATTGAGTGGATCAATGGTCGAATGAATAGCTTTCGTTATGAGGATGATCCTCATTTATAGGGAGGGATCCCGAGGTCTCGAAAGGAAGGAGCCAAAAGTGCTCGATTTCTATTGGAAAAGAGAATATTAGACTCATTGTCAGTCAATGATGAGGGGTGATTTGGCACAATCTAATAGATGGAGAACACGTGGACGCGATCTGTCAGCTAGATTATGACTCAGCACCTTCAGATATCTCGGCAGGTTGGGTTACCTCGGATGTCTCGATCACTTCAGATAGCACCAAAGCCCAAGTACCTCGGATGACCAAGCCTGCCGAAGTGACACGTAGCAGAACTCTAGAAGCTTCTCAGCTACCTCCAAGCCTTTCGGGATCACGCCATGCAACTGTATGCCTTATCCTCATCCCGCCCGAATCGGATGGACACGTAAGCCTTATCAACTAGCACATTTTCCACCTTTCGGAGTGGAACATACTCCTATAGCTCAAACCGAAGATCTCGGGAGTGTTTCATGAGACTCACGAAAGCCCAGCTATATAATGGCATTAACCCCTATTGACCCAGGTATGCATGATACAGTGCATTCTAGCACAGTATCCACCTTTCGGAGCAGAACATACTCCTACAGCCCAGACCGAAGATCTCGGGAGTGTTTCGTGAGACTCACGAAAGCCTAGCTATATAAGGGCATTAACCCCTAAAGACCCAGGTACGCGTGATACAATGTATACTAGCTCTCAAGTTAATTACTTTCAGCTCGCTACTCATATTCAGTACTAACTTAAGCATCAGAGCGATCTCGCCGGGTAGGCCACCCCAGGTTCTCTAATCCATCTGTCTTGCAGTTCGACTAGTCAACTTCATAGCCAGCATCCGAGCTTCCTTCCATCTATGAGCATTCAGATCGTGCATTATCAATTGGCACCGTCTATGGGAACCGCGACAGAAAAACTAAGTTCCTAGCTTACCTTCTTTGCTTAATGGCATCCTCAAGCAACACCGGAAAGAATGTTGAGATGACCGCCTTTGGGGGGTAGGAGCAGACCTCTACTAACCAGGAGTTCCCCACGGTCTGTATCGGCCAATTTACCATGCCCCTCAGTATTTCGGGGATTATGACTACAGACTCAGCGGGCACAGTTCCGTACCCAGCCGTTGAACGTTCTACTCCCCAGTTGAGTACCACCTTTTTAGTCCCTAAGCCCTCCGTGGTTCCTCATGGAGTCGGAACTTAGCAGTTCGACGAGCTGGTGCAGAGTGTTAGGATGATGCAGTTGTAGATGTAGCTGATTCTTCAGTTCTAGTAGTACCAGTAGTATTAATTCTACCAGCAATGTCAATAGCAGTTTCCGCCACTACGGTCGAACCAAAACCAGAACCCTTAGCAGAACAGGACTCAAAATCAACCTCAGTAAAATATGCGTTGATCTCCTCCCTGAGGTGTGGAGAACACCCAGGTCCCCACTCCTCCCTTGGACTGAACCCAACCTTGAGACAGAGTCGAAGGTCAGCGCACACCCCCACCTTCTCAAGGGGTGAACTAGAAAGATCGGCTTGAAACAGTCACCACACTAGGACCAACCAGCAGCAGCCAAGGTTCAAAGTATCGGATGCACTTAGCATATCGGGAAGGCAATTTTAAAATACGTATCGAGATACGCTTTGGATACGCATGCGTATCAGAGAAAAATTAAGATACGAAAAGATACACATAGAAACACTATAAAAATTTTAGTATAACATAAAAATACACCAATAACACTAAATATAAGGCTTTAATAAGATATATACATTAAATTAATATATTTTAATAGAATTTATAAGGAACCGCATCATACTCAAGTACTCAACATATGTGAACATCTAAACAATTTTATTAAAATTATAATCACATCAATATTTAATAATTCAATACGGTCTCTATGTTCTCCATCCTTCTCTGAAAACAAACATAACCGAAATTATGTCGAAAATGATCCCCAAGAAGAAAACTCATGATACAGTTAATCCCACGTGCCTGTGGCATTATCAACTTGGCCACATTAATATAGATCGTATCACAAGGTTGGTAAAGGATGGTCCTTTGAATTTTCTATTTGTAGAAGATCTTCCAACTTGTGAACCTTGCCTTCAAAGCTTATAGAAGATTTTCTATAGGCATGCTTAACCTTATACATACTAGTGCATGTGGTCTCCTGAATGTTAGGACACGTAACCAACACATTTATTTTATAACATTCACCGATGATTTCTCACGGTATGGTTACGTGTACCTAATGAGACATAAATCAGAATCCTTTGAAAAGTTCAAAGAGTTCAGATAAGAGGTCGAAAAATAGTTGATGAGACACATTAAGGCCCTTCGATTAGATCGATGAGGCGAATATCTCTCCAACGAATTCAGAGACTACTTAAAGGAAAACGGGATTGTATCATAACTAGCTCGTCCTACTACACCACAATTAAACGGTGTATCGGAGAGGAGAAATCGAACTCTATTAGATATCGTTCACTTCTCGTCCACTCAGAGTTACCCATATCCTTTTGGGTTACGCATTAGAGACTGTGATTTACATGTTGAACCGGGTTCCAACCAAATCCGTTCCTAAGACTCCATATGACTATAAACCGGTTAGAAATGAAGTGTAAGACACTTGAAGATTTTGGGTTGTCTAGCACATGTTAAAAGAACTAGTGCTAACAAATTGGAATCCAAGACTAGCCGTTGCCTATTTGTAGGCTACCCCAAAGGCTCTTCAGGTTACTTATTCTATGATCCAAAAGAGCAAAAGGTGTTTTGAATCGAAATGCCTACTTCCGAGAGGAAGATTACATCTTAGATAATCTTCGTCAGGAAGTTGTTCTTGATGAGGAGAGCCCAGGGGTAGTGGGAGATGTCCCATAAGCTCTAGAAAATAACCAACCTAGAAGGTCTACTTGGGTATCCAAGCCACCAGTTCGTTACGACTATGACAAATAAAGTTACTTAGTGGAAGCCACAACCAGTGAGGAGGATCCCGTGACTTATACGAAAGCTATGTTGGATATAGATTCCTTGAAGTGGGTAAATGCCATGAGAACTAAGATGGACTCAATGGAGACCAATGGAGTCTGGATTCTAGTAGATCTGCCCTTGGGGTCAAAGCAATTGGTTGTAAATGCATTTATAAGAGGAAGAAGGGCCCCGATGGTAAAGTTGAGACCTACAAGGCTCGTCTTGTGGATAAAGGGTACACTCAGAAAGAGGGAATCGACAATGAGGAAAACATTTTCGCTCGTGGCCATGCTTAAATCCATAAGGATCCTGCTAGTTATAGCAGCATACCATGATTACGAGATTTGGCAAATGGATGTCAAAACTGTGTTCCTGAATGGAGATCTTACTAAAGATATCTATATGCAGCAACCGCATGGTTTCAAAGCTGTAGGTCAGGAACACATGGTATGTAAACTTAATCGACCCATATATGGACTTAAGCAAGCTTCTAGGAGTTGAAACATCTGGTTTGACTCTACCGCCAAACAGTTTGACATTGAGCAGAATCTGGATGAGACCTATGTTTATAAGAAGGCAGTGAGAGATAAGGTTATGTTCCTGGTTTTGTATGTAGATGAGATTCTACTCATTGGGAATGACGTAGGGATGTTAACTACAGTGAAAGTATGGCTTTCACAGCAACTCTCCATGAAAGATCTCGGAGAAGCCTCCTACATCTTGGGTCTTCGACTCTGTAGAGGTAGATCGAAGAGGATAATAGGATTATCCCAGTCTACTTACATTGACAAAATTGTCAAAAGATACAGTATGGAGAACTCCAAGAAAGGAAATGTTCCTTTCAGGTTGATTAATGTACACAAAAATTTAAGCATGATTAATATAAGTGTTAGACAGTGTATGCCCTTAGCTCCAATTAGATAGATGTACTTATTGTCATTTATTGTAAATGAATAAATTGCATAATTGATTCTTGTTATTATGGTGTGTTTCTATGTAATACCCTTAAACTAGACACTTATGAGACTCGGTTAGTTAAGAATCTTCATAGCCGTTGGATAAGATTTGGGGAGATTTATCCTGCCAAGGCTGACACTAATGTGCCGCCAAATTGGTTGGGGTGGCTTGTCTCAACTGTCAAGGTGAGACCTGAGGTATATGTAGTGTGGGTTTTCTTGAAACCCTGAACTGGACCAAATTTCAGTATTTCCCAAGACTTAGATAGATGGGCAAAACTGAAATGTTACACCTGACCCCTAGACTCGACTATGGTACTGCACTACGTGTTGGATTGGACTACCTCTGATATGCCAATCAGTGAGATCCTTTACCAGGTCAAAACATGGGTATGTTGGGGCAGTCCGAGAATTCACCTGAGTGGGTGATCATAGTGACAGGATCAGCCCCTTTGTCAGACAAAGTGAATGATCGGGGAATGCACTCTCTCTGATGGAAACCTAAACTACCGACAGCGAATTTTAAATGTATTTGAAATTTGTTTTTGCAAAATATATTCATATAGAGATATATTTACATGTTATGGTTTCACAAAATGTATGCAAAAGGTTTTAATTCCCGGGATCCATGTGAGTAGAGAGTGCAACACTGTACCTTGAAGCCGAGGGAGAGGTCTTCTCTCGTCGGCCAGTGTATGATCATTAAGGGCTGAGAGGTTAAGTGTAAGACCATTTATGGTAATACCTGATGGGCTAATCTTGTATCTGCCCACAGTTCTTGGGCCTTCACAAGATGGCTCGACCCAAGGACCATTTAATGTAAATGTTGGACCCATTAAGAGCCCATGGTGATGGACTCAGGGGTTTACTATGACCTATAGTTAATTTGGCCAGGCCTTATAATAAAGGCTGGGTTGAACTCATGTGGCTGATGTGTAGATCAATGCTAGGGTTCCACGCCATATGAAGAGAACCGAACTAGTTAGCATATAATGGGTTAAGTGAGCAATATGACTTTATGGGCCTAAAGCCCATTTCAAACTGGACTTAAGTGGTTTAATTAAAATGGATCATTCTAGGTTTATAATCTCTGATTGGGATTAGCAGTTGGATAAGATAGGTTTATAATCTCTGATGTGTAGATCTAAATACAACATTTAGATTAGGAAATCTCATTCCTAATCAGATTAGGAAGCTGATCCTGAAAGGATTATAAATAGGGGGTGAATTCCATAGAGAAAACACATTCCTTTCTGTAGTCTATTCTCTCCCTCAGTTCTTGGCACCATCCCAGTTTGATCTCCACCTTTTGGAATGAACAAGAACCATTCTTGATATTGTATCTTGGTGAAGAAACAATCAAAAGTCATGCTCACACAACTCTACTCGATTTTTGGTGAAGAATCCCAGGTTCTTGCTGAAAAACCCTTCTTGTTGATCATGCCTCAACCTACGCTGTGTCATCTTCAATAGAGGCGGATTTGGTATCCTCTTTGGGCGTGAACACCTATGTTGGGAGTTCTTTTTGATTCCGTATCAGGTATATCCCTCTCCCTCTTTTGGTTTCAAATCTGGTTCAGTTTTGTTTCAAGAACGAACCTTGAAAATGCAGTTTTTTAAATTAGGGAATGTGATTCCCAAATGGGAGAGAAAGAAAAATTTTGAAATTTCGCCCAACCTCCCTGCAAGGTTCAACCATCCATATGATGAATCTCCCATCCCTTCAATAAATACACTGTTGGTTTATGTTCAATTGGTGTGTTTCTATGAATTACTTCTTAAACTAGACACTTATGAGACATGTGTTAGTTTAGAATGTTCTCAACCATTAGATAAACTTGAAGAGTTTATCCTAACACAGTTGACACTAATATGTTGTCGAAATAGTGGAGCCGCTTGTCTCAACTGTTAGGGTTAGACCACAAGCATGGTCAATGAGTGTTTAGATGAAACACTAAACCTAGACAAATTTTCAGTTATGCCCTAGACCTAAAGGTGTAAATCGGGTCGGGTTGTGAGGCACGAAGCACGGCCGGCCAAGGGCCGACACGACACGGCCCGCCTAGGAATATAGCCTTTGGGCCCCCTCCCAAAGGGGCCCAACGGCTAGTTTCAGCTATTGGGGGGTTTTATAACAACTAGTTTAGGGGGCATTTTGGGTAAAGTTATAAGTAACTTTACAATAGCCAAAATACCCCTCCCAACAACTAATAATAAATAGTTTTTTGGGTATTTTGGGCAATTGATTATGTTCAATTCCTATAAATAGCCCTATCCTCCACCATTCTCATCACACCAATTCAACAATTCTCTTAAACTTTTCTCTCTCTCTCTCTCTCTCTCTCTCTCATATTCATACATTCTCAATTATCTACAATCTGAGAAATTTTGAATACCTGACTGTTTGATTCTGCATTATCCAATTCTCAAGTCTCAACTTTATCGAAGTTTCGACTTTCAACAAGAAGAAGGCTTGCTCAACCAGGTCAAGTATCTCAATTCAGGACGCTTGGACATTGAAAGGCTTCAACCGTTGAAATCAAGTTGGGATACAGGTAAGTTGAATTAGATTAACTTTTATCTTTTTAGAATTAAAAAAATGGTCTGCTCTTCTTAAAATCGATTCCCCAACATGTTCACCATGGATGACATTCAATCGCTTCACGATAGTGTTAGCATTGATGCGATTGATGTCGATGGAAGTGGAACTTTCACCCCCGGTAGTAATGATACTATCAGATAAAGGAGGTCTTCTAAGCTGAGTAGCCCGGTTTGGAAAGTTTTCAAAGTAAGGGATATTGAGGACAACGGGAAAAGGGTCGTTTGCCAAAAATGTTGGAAAGACTTTAGTTATTGTAGCAAGGGTGGTATGACTTATTTGAGCAGACATCTGCTCACACATGAGCGAGAGGAAGATGAAGGGAGAGAAACAACCCAAACATATATTAGGAGGGGGACTAGTTTTGGAACTTTTAGATATTCACAAGAGAAAATGAGAGAAGAACTTGTTAAGTATATTGTACATGCATAACAACAATTTATATCAGCTGAAGATCCAAAGCTAGAGAAATGGTTGCATTGTAAACCCACAATATAAAAAAGTTTCTAGGAATACTATAAGAACTTATGCTTTAAAAACTTTAATTCATATAAACAAAATTTAATTTCTTTGTTCGCAAATCTAATTCTAAAGTTGCAATTACTTCGGATGTTTGGACATCCAAATTTAATATTAGTTGTATTTGTATTACCGGTCATTTCATTGATGAAAATTGGCTTTTGAATAAAAGAATTTTAAGTTTTACTAGGCTTGAATGACCACATAGTGGCCCAACTATTGTTGTAAGTATTTTAAATACTTTAAATGCTTATGGAATAAAAGAATTGTTTTCTATTAGTTTTGATAATGCCAGCAATAATGATTCTGCAATAAATATTTTAAAATCTCAATTAAAACCATGTTTAAATGGTAAATTATTTCATATTAGATGTGCAGGTCATATCTTAAATTTATGTATTCAAGATGCCTTGAATATTATTTCAAATCATATTTCAAAAATTAGAAATTGTATTATATATATATATAT
>NW_010729287.1:798254-849941 GCF_000365185.1 Nelumbo nucifera | reverse complement strand
ATAACAATTAATGGAAAACAAATTTAAAAATATTGGGAAAACATTTCTCCCCTTTATTGTTTAGCTACAATATTAGACCCTAGGATTAGGAAAGATGGTTTAGATATTTTACTTGAAACATATTGTGAAAATATGAATATTGATATAGGAAATAAAAAAGAAGAAATTAATAATTTATTATTTGAAATATACAATTTGTATGAATCCGAAGTTGTAGGAAATATTCCTACAATTGTTCATCATCTTCTTCTTCTACTTTTGACCTTGAACCCAGTATTAGAAGAGAAAAAACTTTTTTATTTAATAAGTAGAAGGTAGAAATCTGCTAGTTTTACAAGTTCATTTACTGAACTTAATTTTTATTTACAAGCAATTTTTTCTAATTTAGGTGAAGTATCAAATAATTTTGATATTTTAGCCTGGTGGAGTGAACACTTGAAAAATCATCTGGTTCTCGCCGCCATGGCATATGATCTACTAACCCCTCCAGTGTCTACAGTTCCATCAAAGTCTTGTTTTAGTGTAGGTACCAAGGTGTTGGGTGACAAAAGAAGCTGCATGAACGATGAGAGCATAGAGATGTGCATCTGGTTCAAGGATTGGCTAGATGTAGTAGATTACATGACAAGGGAGGACATGATACAACATCGGACATTTCACCCGAAGTAGATGATGAAAGTCATGAAAGATGATTCATGAATTCTGACTACTTGTATAGAATTTTTCATTTTTTTCAAATTATTGTAATTTTTTTAATTTTATTTAATTTATTTGATATATTTTTTTAATTTTTTAACAATGTAATTTTATATTTTCAATTTGTAACCATATTGTATTTTTTATATTTTATTAATTTATTCCATTTTTATATTTTATTCATCCAAGTATGCATTGATCCAATCATTGTATTTGTAATTCATTAATTTGTACCATTCAAATTTAAATGAAATAAAATTCCTATTTTTCTTCCAATTTGTTATTCCATCATTCTTATTTCAATTTGGTTAAGTATTTTTTTTTATTTATGTGTTAAATAACTTAGATTTCTCATTTCCTAATTTTTTAAATAGTTCCCAATTCCCAAAGTTCATAGGAAAGATAAATATTTTAGTTTTACAATTTTACTAAGAAAAGAAATCAAAATTTTCAAAAAAAACAAAAAATTGAAAAAAATAGTGCAGCCCGGTTCGGCCCAGGCCCAAGGCCCGCTCTGTGGCCTAGCCCACCACGACCCAAGCCCATGGCACAGCCTGCAGCTCGGCCCAGCCTAGGGCCATGTGCCGGCACAGCACGATGGTGTGTCCGGAAGCGTGTTGTTAAGCACTTCGGAACACCAGCTTAATATTTATAAATTTTTTCCGATTCTCAAACAATTACAAATGTAATAAATGGGTGAGAATAGGTCATATCCACAGGGAAGCGAGGGAAAAATTAATATACACTCATATCGGACAAGAGAACACAAGAGGGAAGTGTAAAAATATAAAAATTAATTAATTAAACTGAGAAAAATATACAATTCAAACATTACTGAAAGTTAAAAGTGCAAAAACATAAATAAATACAAAAATAAATTAACAAAACAAATGAAATAAAAATCTGTAATCCAATCAGAGGTAGTAGTCTACGGATCTATCCTTTGACCCTCGAACTTCTTGAGCTAGGCCTTCCGTCTTACCTGGCCGAATTGCAGATCTACAAAAAATAGAACGAAGATCAAACGGAATGAAAATAAATTGCAGAAAGTAAATAACGAAATTGGAATTGGAAGAACAAAAATTAAAACTAAAATAAAGTAAAAGTGGTTGGGATCCGATTCTAGAGGTGCTAGTAGTGGTGCTGGCGAACTGCAAGTAGGAACCCCTCCTCTTGCCTAGGCGTCCTCCTCTTCCTCTACCCTTGAACTTCTCAAGATCAACCTTCCGTCTTACCTAGGGGCAAAATCCAACCCTTTCTCAGGAGCTCTTGGGTCCTTTTTATAGAGAAAGGTGGATACAATTGAAATTAAAGAGAAAGAAGGGGGCAACAGCTAGGTTTTAGCAAAGTTATGGGTGCCCTAGGGTTTCTAATGGAGGGTTAGGATGGTTTTTGGGGTGATCCTAAGGCTGAGAATAGAAGAAGCCCAATATTATGTAGGGCTGAGATTTGGGCGCCCATAAATGAATGGAGGAGATTGAGGTGCCTAGGGTTGAAAGGTGGAGATTAGAAGAGTGGGTGGCGCCCTAGAGTGGATGGTTGAGATATAAGATGGAGTAGAGGGCTGAGATCTAGTGGTGATGAGCTAAATGGTGAGGATTAGTAGTTAGGTGGCGCCCTAGGGTTTAAAAGCTGCAAAAAGAGTGCCCTAGAATGAGTGGTTGAAATTAAAAGAGGTGGAGGGTGGAGATTAAACACCTAGGGGCAGATAGGGTTTGCTAAAAGTGAAAAGATTGGGTTAAAAGGCGTCCTAGGGTTTGCTAAGGCATGGGGAGCATGCTAATACAGTAGAAGGGGCGCCAAACTAGGTTTAGCAGATAGGAGGCGCCCTCCTGCTTTGAGTTTTTCACAAAAACACCCCCTCTCTCAACTGGATTTCACACCAACTTCCCAAAAGCAACATTTCAGTCATGAAAACTTCCCAGTTTTGCACAGAATTTGCACAGAAATCCTCAGAAGTCACAACATTGAAATTAACTAGGAAAATGACACAATTTGACTACTCTAAGGCCAAAAATTTCCAACGGGGAGGATGGCACGGCTTGTGACGGCCCACCTCTACTCAGACCTTAGAATTAGATTGGCAAAATTGGAAAGTTACACTTAACCTCACAATTGGTTATGATATTGCACTAGGTCTTGAGCTAAGCTGTTTTTAATATTGCCAATCAATGAGAGCCATTATAAATCAAATACCTAAGCATGTTTGAGCAGTTCGGAAAATTACCTAAATGGGTTTTCATACTGATAGGAATGGCACATTTGTTAGATAAAGTGAATATTAGGGCTTACAGTCTCTCTAATGGAAATTTAAACTGTCACTATAAGAAAAATGGTCTATAACGACAAATTTATTCACTACTAAAGAACAAGAAATTCACCACTAAATGTCTCTAGCGACTAATAGACTTCTGCAGCTAAAAGCCGCGTTGGTAAAACATTTTGCGGCAAATAAATTGTCTATCGCTAAAATACTGACCATTAGTAGTAGAAAAAAATTAAATAATAGAAAAAATATTTGCCGCTAAATACATAGCATTCATTGTTAGATTAGGCTATAGCGGCAGATAATCCGCCACTATTGATAAAAATAATGATAAATATATAATATAGTGGTGTTTTACAATTGCCGCTAATGCAATGAGTTGTCATTCTAAAAACTTATAGCGGCAAAATATCTACTGCTATAAACTAATTTGTGGCAAATATACTACATAAAGCGGCGGTTATATTCGCCGCTAAAAGCATTTCTTTGAACCGCAGCTATCTCACTTTTCATAGATCAATAGATGCTTATGATGTGGATTTGTAATTTGTAAACCCTGTATATATTTATGCAAAAGACCATATTTTTGTATTTTTAATTCAAAGTTATAAACAATTCAATAACAAAATATAATATAAACATTTATATTTAAATTCGAGAGTTTTCATACATCCATTATAATAAATTTATTATAACTAGTTGTCTTGTTATATATTAAACCAAAGAAATGTAAAAATTGTGACTTCTTCAAATGCCTATTCCCATATCCTATTTACATATTCAACCTGAAAAAAAAAAGAATGAAAAAATTAATGTTAAATAAACTAAATTACATATGAAACATCATTTAAAAGCAATTATAATAAAAATATAACTTACACAAAGTGATGGCCAAGATGTGTAGGTGACTAGGAATCCGGTGTCACTCTCACTCTAGCTTAACCTGCAGGCCTTGTTCCTGTGTTTTGTGTAGGATTTTGTTGTTGCAGGGACCGATACAACTTCAACAACCAGTGAGTGGGCGATGGCAGAGATAATGAGAAAAATCCAAGATGAGTTAGATGATGTAGTGGGAAAGAACAGCACGGTAGAGGAATTGCATATACCAAAGTTACATTGTTTGGATGCAGTGGTGAAAGAAAACCTGCGTTTGCACCTAGTAGCGCCATTGTTGCTCCCCCGACACCCAAGTAAATCTTGCTACGTGGCAAGATATACCATCCCTGAAGGTGCTCAAGTTCTGGTGAACGCATGGGGAATACATAGAGATCCTGAAGCTTGGGACAATCCCTTAGAGTTCCATCCGGAGAGTTTCTTGACAAAAAATGGAAAATGGGATTATAGTGGTAATAATTTTCATTACTTTCCATTTGGCACAGGAAGGAGGATATGTGCAGGGATTCCCTTAGCAAAGAGGTTGCTCCCCTATGTTTTAGCTTCACTGTTGCATTTGTTTGAGCGGCGATTTGCCGACGGCACGGAAATTGATATGTTGGAGAAGACTGGAATAACTTTAAAGAAAATGATTCCTCTCGTTGTAGTTCCCAAGCCAAGGTTGCTTCTTGAGAAGTATGGCTACTGGTTTTGTGGATGAAATTTCAACTGCCACATCAAGAAGCAAGAAGGTAAAGTTTCAATAAAGTCAGGTGTGCAATCATGCAACATGAGCTGGGTAAAGAGTTGTTAATCAATTGTTCAAAGATTCAAGTTTTCTTATAGCTATTAATCATAAAATGTCTCCAAAGGAAGTAGTCATTTCTTGGAGGAAAGGGTAGAGATGTAAAATGGGAGTCGGCACGGCCCAGCCCGCTTGTGGCCCACGCAAAGTGCAGGTCGTGTTGTGCCGGCCCACGGGCCGTCCTAGGCTAAGCCACCCTCCTCATGGATAAATTGGGGGGTTGGCCCAGCACGGCCCACGACCCAAGCTCATGCGGGCCTGGGCCGAGCGGGCTGTAGACCATGCTGTGGGCATGCATCGTACCGGGTTGGGCCACAAACCGGGCCTCGGGTTAGGCCGAACCGGACCAGATTGTTTTTTGACATTTTTATTTTGAAAAATAAAAATATTTAAGTAAAATTTAAATATTTAACTTTCCTTTGGGAACTATTTGAAAAATAAGAAATCTAACAAAGAAATGAAAAAAAAATACTTAACCAAATAAGAAGTCAAAGAGACAAAGACTCAAAGTAAATAACAAATTGGAAGAAAAATAGAAATTTTATTTCATTTAAATTTGAATGATACAAAGCATACAATGGTTGCATGAATGAAATATGAAAATTGGAACATTGAATAAATTAATACAATATAGTTATAAATTGAAAATAAAAATTACGTTATTAAAAAATATCAAATAAATTAAATAAAATTAAAACAAAATTTACAATAATTTGAAAAAATGCTATATAACTATTGAGTATACAAAAATATTGACTTCATCATTTTATCCTATTGTTCTTGACTTTGATCATCTGTTTCAGGTGAAACATCAGGTGTAGTGTCATGCCCTTCTTTATCTTGTAATCTATCTTCACCATCCAGCCAATCTTTAAAGCAGATGCACATCTCTAGGCTTTCATCATTCCTAATCTTCTCTTGTCGCCCAACACCTTAGTACTTACACTAAAATAAGACTCTGGTGGAACTGTAGACATCAAAGTGTTTAGTAGATCGCATGCCATGGCAGCGAGAACTTGATAATTTTTTGCATGTTCATTCCACCAGGCTAAAATATCAAAATTAAGTTCAGTAAATGAACTTGTTGTCGAGGCAGTGAATTTCTGCCTCTTACTTATTAAATAAAAAAAGTTTTTCTCTTCCACTATTGGACTCAAGTTCAGAAGTGAAAGATGCAACTGTACAAATTATAGAATTTTTATTATTCCCTATTACTTCAAATTCATATAAACTATACATTTTAAATAACAAACTATTAGTTTCTTCTTTTTTATTTTTAATTTCAAATTTCATATTTTCACAATATGTTTCAACTAAAATATCTAAACCATCTTTCATAATCCTAGGATCTAATATCGTAGCCAAGCAATAAAGAGGAGAAATGTTCTCCCAATATTTTTTAAATTTATTTTCCATTATTTCAACAATACTTTTAAATTGTGGATTATTTCTATATTTTGCAAAACAATCACTAATTATTATTAATTGATAAGCTAAATTACAACTAGTTGGATAATAAATACTCGATAAATCATTAGTTGCAACATAAAAATGTTTTAAAAAATCTCTTATACAAATTGTCATTTCCCAGTCTTCCTCAAATATAATATCAATAAGCATTTTTGCATTATAAAAATCACTAAGAATTGTTTGTGAGAAATACAACTTTCTAACATATCATAGGTAGAATTCTATCTATGTTTAACATCTAATATAAAATCTTTATATTTTAAACCATAATTTTGACATAAATATTTAAACTATTGTTTTTTTGCTCCAAAACTTTTAATATATATAATACAATTTCTAATTTTAGAAATATGAGTAGAAATAATATTTAAAGCATCTTGAATACATAAATTTAAGATGTGACATGCACATCTGATATGAAATAATTTACCATTTAAACGTGGTTTTAATTGAGATTTCAAAATATTTACTATTGAATCATTATTACTAGCATTGTCAAAACTAATAGAAAATAATTTATTGTCAATTCCGTAAGCATGTAAAGTATTTAAAATACTTGCAGCAATAGTTGGGCTAATATGTATCCATTCAAGCTTAGTAAAACTTAAATTTTTTTTATTTAAAAGCCAATTTCCATCAATAAAATGACCAGTAACACAAATATAACTTATGAAGTCAAAATATCAAAAGTAATTGCAACTTTAGAATTAAAATTTGATAACATATAAATTAAATTTTGTTTATATGAATAAAAAATTTTTAAAGCATCTGATCTAATAGTATTCCTAGAAACTTTTTTATATTGTGGATTTACAGAATTACGCAACCATTTTTCAAGCTTAGTATCTTCAGCTAATATAAATGGTTGTTCTGCATGTACAATATACTTTGTTAATTCTTGTCTCATTTTTTCTTGTGAATATTTAAATGTACCAAAACTCCCCCTCCCAATTTGTGTTTGTGTTGTTTCTCTCCCTTCTTCTTCTTCTTCTTCTTCTTTATGGGTGAGCAAATGTCTACCCAAATGGCTAGTACCACCATTGCTACAATAGCTAGAGCCTTTCCTACATTTTTGGTAAACAACTCTTTTTCACTTCCCCTGAACCTCCTCTATTTTAAATATTTTCCAAACTGGGCTAATCAACTTAGTGGCCATCTTTTTCTTTCCCCTAGTATCAGTACTAGGGGTGGAAGTTCCATCAATATCAATAGGATGCTAATACTACCATCTACGACTGAATATCATCAACATTGAACATATTGGGAATAGGTTTTGGGAGGAATCGGCCATTTTTTTTAATTCTAAAAAAAAATAAAAATTAATTTAATTATACTTACCCGGATTGCCGGTTCGGAATCCCAACTTGATTAATGGTTGAAGCCTTTCAATTCTAAGATTCCAAGCCTCCCAAATTTCTATCTTGAGAGTTGAGATACTTGAGCTTTTGAGCAAGCCTTCTTCTTTTTGAAACTTCAATAAAGTTCAGAATTGGGGAATCAAATAATGTATGAGAGTTTGAGAGGTTGAGAGATTGGACTTGAGAGAGTATGAGAACTAGAGAAGAGATTAAGAGAATTGTTGAATTGGAGTGATGAGAATGGAGGATAGGGCTATTTATAAGAATTGAAATAATTCAATTGCCCAAAACACCCTAAAAACTAGTCATTTTATAGTTGTTGGGAGGGGTATTTTTGTCATTGTAAAGTTATTTATCACTTTACCCAAAATGCCCCCAAACTAGTTGTTATATAGATGTTGGATGGCTTGCGTGCCATCGTGTCATGCCGTAACGAGCCGGCCCAAATTCTAGCTGGGCCGTGCCAAGCCGCAGGCAGCACAACCTGATTTACACCTCTAGGAAAGGGGGTTGATGTTAACCTTGTAACCCTCTATGCTCCATATGTTGTCTCTGTGATGACCAAAAAGAGACTTATTGGATCATCTCTTTCGTTTATTGTCCTATCTCTAAAGTTTAAACATATTTCTAATCTTGTAGTTGGAGAAGACAAATGTTAGTAATTCACCATCATAGCCTTTCATGGACTACTATTATAAGAACAAATATAAAAAGTAGAAGCCTCAAAACAGGGGTCGACACTCCAAAAATATTTTGCTATTTCATCAATTACTTTTGCTATGAGTCCGGGTTTTCTCTTCACAGCACGTTGCAGCCATACATCAAAAACATCTTCCATACTTGTATTTTTTCATTCATGGGAGATGTTCCCAATGCACAACTGAAGGGGCAGTGAGGTGGGTGTGAGAACCATTTTGTGGGTACTATTTTCTGGCGAAATTCTGGCTACAACCTACAAGGGGGCATTTAATGAATTTATTAATGATTAATTGTAAGCTAATGGAAATGGAAACGAAGGGAAATCAATTTACCTGAAAAAGCAAGAACATAACGGAGAGAATTGATTTGGTATTTGTAAATGACTCATGGAGGAGCTTATACCCAAATGCCACTCTTATAAATTTACTCTTCCTAGCTTCTGATCACTCCCCACTTTTACTCCATATAGATTTATAAAATCATATAGGACCCAAACCTATTAGGTTCGAATCTTTGTGGTGTCTTGACCTAGAAATATAGTGGTTGTGGGTCAGGCTTGGAACCTAGAGGTGAATGGTTCTAGACATCCAATCTGTTAAAAAAAAGAAACAAATTAGTCAAAAAGTCAAAAGATTGGCATAAAAATCAATTCGGTAATTTGGAGAGTGCTCTGCGAAAACAACTTGGAAAATTCTTGTTTGTGTAGAGGCTTACTAGGCCCAAACATCTCATATAGACTCTCGATCAAATTGGGGGATAAGAATAAATTCTTAAACACTCTATGGCCACCATTAGAAGATTTCGAAATAGAATCATGTGGGTGAAAAATGAGGAGGGCTCTTGGCTAAGTAATATATATTCGAATATTTCAAATTTTTTCACTAAAAAATATGAGCAAAGATTTAAATCTGAAGGTACCAGTGGAATAGATAATTCTATTAATGAAATTAATGAGTGTATCACTGAGAATCAGAATAGACAAATCATTAGAGAAGTCATCAATGTTGAAATCCTTGAAGCTCTTGAATCGATAAAGGAGGTAAAGGCTCCTGACCCTAATGGGTTGAATTCTTTATTTTTTAAAAAAATCCGGTATATTATTGGGGACTCTCTTTGTAATGTGGCAAAACCATTATTTCACAATGGGAAGCTATGTGGTATGTTGAACAAAACATTTATTACCATGATGCCCAATTTATCATGAGATTCTTTAAAATTTCTAGTAAAGATGATCTTGATAAACTCTAAAGAGAATTTTGGTGGTCAAACACAAATAGGAAGAAACCCATTCATCTCATAAAATGGGATAGAGTATGCACTCCCAAAAGAAGGGGGTTTGGGTATGAGAAAGGTCCATTGGGTGAACTAGACAAATCTAGAAAAGTTAAGCTGGAGATATTAAATGATGAAGAAAACCTTTGGGTACAAGTAATTAAAAATAAGTACATGAAAAGTAAAAATTTCTAAAATGTTAAGGCTAGAAAGGGTATCTCTTGGCTAAAGATCTTATTAAGAAGGGTATTCGATGGTTGGTAGGTAATGGTGGATCCAATAGTTTCTGGAATGATCAATGGGTGAGTGGTAAGGCATTGGTTGAAGTAATAAATTATGAAAGTATAGAAAATAACAATCTTCTTGTTTTGGATATGATAGATCACGAGAGATTGTGTCAGAATGAAGATAAGATACATACAATGGTTCCAGACCATATCTGGTAGAAAATAAAACCAATCTTTGTTTCTTCAAATACCATGAAGGGTAAATTAACTTGGGGTCTCAATTCCAAGTAAACCTTTTCTATTAAATTGGATTATATGTTAAAATCCCCCTTAATTCTCATTGAAGATGAGTATACTTAAAATTTTCCTTTATCTTCTTCTAAATGATAGACTCCCTACCAAAAGTCATCTTAGGAAAAAGGGAATTAACATGGATGGCTCTTCTTGTTTTTGTGGGAATGAGGAAGATATAGGGCATATATTTAAGAGTTGCACCTATACAAAGCAAATTTAACTAACGATTAGCCTAACCTTCGAGGGCCCAAGTGAAAATGACCAATCCCTAGTGGATTGATGGTTTAGGATAAGCAACAATATAGAGAACAAAAAATGTATTTCAAGGGAAAAGTAGTCGCTATTGAAAAATAGAAATCTTAAAGTCGTAGGGCTCTTAGTATGTTAATGGAGAATTTTAATCTATTAAAAGACACAACCAATGACCAAAGTGGAAAATAATGGAAGCCTATCATGTTGAGGTATCCCAAAACCAGGATCATCAAAATAAATTTTGACGTTTCATGCAATAGTGAAGGCAATAGCTCGATTGCTAGCATTGCTAAAGACCACTCAAGTAAGTTGCTCAATGTCAAAGCTTATAAACTTGGTAATTCTATTGGAAGGGTTAGAACTCAGACTAGACATGACCGAACCAAATCTAGTGGCTACCCAATTTTTTCAACCCAACCCAGGAACCAATTTCCTAATGATTTTGAAATCTAAAATTTTGGAATCGATGTTGCACTAAACTGGATCATATTTGAAATCCAAATTAAAATTGATTATACTTGATGCTGAGACCACAATGTACAACCTCCATACTGGTAGTTCACACCCAATATCAGACTCAAAATCAGCTTCCAATTGAAGATGGCTCAATTGTGTGTGTGAAGCTAATTCAGCAAAACCAATTCCCAACTTGCATGGATCGATGTGGATATGTGAACCTAGTATCCTCTAATATTTTTCTTCTAAAACACAGTAGAGAACTAATGAGAATTAGTCCATAACATAGATGGTTCAAACTAAGGTTTGTGGGAAGTAAGGAAGAATGGAAGAGAGCAAGAGGATAGCGAGAATAGAGTAAATTGTTCCTCCCCCTCTTAGTCCCTTATATAGAGCACTCTCCTAATTCTATTAGGACCTAATCCAAATCAGATTTGGATAAGGACATTATCTCTAATCAAATAAGGATTATCTTCTTAAGAAAATGGGTGCTCCATACCCATTTTCAATCTAAATCACATGACAACTTGACCACTTAACTAACAGACCCTTATGTCCATTTCCTTTAATACTTCATGTCCCTATTCCATAGTCAATTTAGTCATGAATAATGTATAACATGGGACCCACAAAAATCTTACACGAGTCCATAAGGGTTTGGCCCCATCTTTAGAAGAGATTAGGATGAATTCACTGTTCAAGGGCAATGAACCCCTGATCCAATCAACTTGATCTCAATTTGGACCCAACATTTATACATAAAAGATCCTTGGATTCAGTCACCCTATGAAGATCCAATGACAATGGGTTTATGTATAATAAAGCCTACCAGGTAAACAGCCCTGTATTGGTCTTTTATACATAACTTCTTAGCCCATAATCATCAAAACATTGTTTACAGGGGAAGAGCTCTTCCCCAATTGCAAAATGCATTGTCACACTCTCTGCTCGAATGCATCTTGAGATTAAAACCTTTTGAAAACATTTTTGTAAAATAATAATATAACATATGAGTACATTTTGCAAATCAGATTTCTAATACAATTGAAATCCACGGTCAGTAGTTTAGGCTTCTATCAAAGAGAGTGTATATCCTGATATTCACTTTATTTGACAAAGGGGTTGATCATCTCACTATGATCACCCACTCAGGTAATTTGCTAAACAACACCAACATACTCAGATATTTGACTCCTAATGGATCTCACTGATTGGCATATCAAAAATTATTTAGTCCAAAACCTAATGTAGTACCATAATCAAGTTTGGGATTAAGTGCAACTTTGCAATTTTGCCCATCTATCTCCAAGTTTTAGGGCATAACTGGAAATTTGTTTAGTATCAATGTTTCTTTCAAACACCCACTGGCTTTGCTTGGGGTCTATCCTTAGCAACTGAGACAAGCTACTCCACCAATTTGGTAGCACACCGGTGTCAGCCTTGTTAAGATAAACTCCCCATGTTTATCCAATGGTTGAGAACATTCTAAACTAACACAAGTCTCATAAATGCCCCAGAGTCAATACACCAAGAGGCAGAAGTGACCAACATGTTGGTCTCTATAACCTGAGTTTCAAAACTACCTTCTTTCTTCTTCTTGAGGGATTCAAATATTGAGGATAATTCTTCATCTAGTGTCTAGTCTACTTGTAGAAGTCACACTCGTCTAATGATTTGTCTCTCTTCTACTTCTTTGGCTTGCCAATCCTCTTTTGAAATTTCTTCTTGCCCTTTTGTTTCTTCTTTCCAAACTTGCCTTCTTCAAAAAGCATGGCTACTAGTTTGTCCTTTCTAATCACTTCTTTGGCCCATTGCAACATACTGACGTGCTCTTGCAAGTTAGCTTTTAGCGTGTTCATGTTGTAGTTGAGGACAAACTGATTAAAGGACGTGGATAGGGAGTTTAGGATGGCATCAGTTTTTGTATCATCATCTAACTTGGAGCTAAGAGCCTATTGTTCATTTATGAACCCCATCATCTTCATGACATGGTCATGAACCGGTTGGTTCTCAAACATCCTAGTGGTCATCAATAGTTTGAGGACCTTTTAGCGTGAAAAAAGATTATGCTCCTCATACATAGCTATCTAGAATTTCTTTACAAGATGTTATTTTATCGAATAGTCTCTGGATGGAGTTGTCCAGTGAGGCGATTATTGGAATAGGGTTATAATCCATTAGATGGATGGCTGAACCATGCAAGATGGCTGGCCAAAATTTTAAAAACTTTTCTAACCTTTTGGAGAATCAATTTCCTGGTATTTGAAATCTGAAATTTCAKGATCATTCTTGCATTGAACCAAACCAAATTTGAAACCAAAAGGAAGGGAGATTATACCTAATATGGAGACCACAAATTGTAGCTCCCAAGGTGGTAGTTCACGCTCAATATCAAACCCAAAACCGTTCTCCAACTAAAGATGGTGCAATGTACRAGAACCGATTTAGCAACACTTGTTTTTCAGTAAATCTGCTATCCAACTTGTTTGGGTCGAGTGGGGTAATTGAGCCTAAAATTTTTCTAAATTTCTCTTGAAAACAAAGAAGAAAACCAATCTAAATTAGCTCTAGAAAAGCCTAGGTCATTCAAGGGTTTCTTGGGAGACAAAAGAAAGCAAGAGAGAGAGGTGTTCTAATCTGGTTCGCACTTTTCTTCTTTTTTCTCCTTATAGAGCACTCTCCTAATTTCTCCTAATCAAATTAGGAGACTATCCAAATCTAATTCGAATCTAGACACTATTAAGAGATAAGCATTATCCTCTTAAGAGGATAGGTGCTCCATACCCATTATCAAAACCAGATTTGACCCAAAGCACATGACCTAGAGCACTCTCCTAATTAAGTTATCATGTGACAACTTAATTAATCATATTTATTATGGGCCTTAAGCCCATTTACTTCAAAGGCCCATGACCCTAGGTGTTGCATGGCCACTTTACACCTAAATGATCATTGGATTTAGCTACCCTATAAAAACCTAAAGATAATTGACTTAAGTGAGATAAAGCCCATCAAGTAATCAGCCTTGTAATAGTCTCTAACACTTAACCTCTTGGCCCATAATGATCAAAACATTGCCCGACAGGGAAGGACCTCTCCCCTGGCTACAAGGTGCAGTGCCAAACTCTCTACTCAAATGGATCCCGAGATTAAAACCTTTTGCAAATCTTTTTCATAAAATAGTAGTACATAACATATAAATACTTCTGCAAAACCATATTTCAAACACAGGTGAAATCCACTACTAGTAGTTTAGGTTTCCATCAAATAGATTGTAAACCCTGATATTCACTTTGTCCAACAAAGGGGCCGATCCTATCACTATGATCACCCACTTAGGTGAATTTCCAAACTGTTCCAACATACCCAAGTGTTGACCCTTGATGGATCTCACTAATTGTCACATCAAAAACAACGTCCAACACCTAATGTAATATCATAATCAAGTTTGGGGTTATGTGTAACTTTCCAATTTTGCCCATCTATCTCCAAGGTCCAGGGCATAACTGGAAATTGATCCGAGTTCAGTGTTTCTTCCCAACACACACTACCTACACCCAAGGTATAACCATGGCAGTTGAGACAAGTCGTTCCAACTGTTCGGCAGCACACCAGTGTTAGCCTTGGCAAAATAAAGTCCCCAAGTCTACCCAATGGTTGAGAACATTCTAAACTAACACGAGTYTCATAAGTATCCAGTTTAAGGGATAATTCATAGAAAGCATACCAATATCACCATGAAACAATAATGTACTTTATTCATTTACAAATAAATGTTCATGTATGGTGTGTTTGAAAGCATGTCGTTAACCTCTTCACAACACCAGTTTCAATATTTATAAATTTTCTGATTCTCAAAATAACTACAAAATGTAGTTAGTGGTGAGAAAGGGGTCGTATCCACAAGGAAGCAAGGGAAAATTGCTACGTACTTCAATCCGGACAAAATAACAAAATTTGAGATTGCTGAAACACAAAATTTAATTAACTAAATTGGAATCCATTAAAATAAAATTCTAAAAATGCTGAAAGTAAAAATTGCAGAAAAATAAATAAATAAAAGAAATAAAAAAAATCTACAACTCAGTCAGAGGTAGCAGTCTCTGGATCTATCCTTTGACCCTCAAACTCCTTGAGCTGGGCCTTCCATCTTACCTGGCCGAATTTCAGATCTGCAGAAAGGAAGACAAAAATTAAATTTGATAAAAATAAATTATAGAAATAAAATAAAAACTGAAAATTAAAGAACAAAAAATAAAAACACACGTAAAAAGTAAATCTAAAACTATAGAAAACTAGTTGGGATCTAGATCCAGAGGTGGTAGTAGTGACTAGGCGAACTACAAGCAGGAACCCCTCCTCTTGTCTGGGCATTCTCCTCTTTCTCTACCCATGAACTTCTCAAGAATAGCCTTTTGTCTTACCTGGGGGCAGAACCCAACCCCTTCTCAAGACCCTTGGGTCCATTTTATAGAGAATGAGGGATAGGTTTGGGATTAGAGAGAAAGAGAGGGGTGGCAGTTGTGTTTTTGCAAAAATATGGGCGCCCTAGGGTTGAGAATGGAGGGTTAGTATTGTTCTAAGGTGATCCTAAGGCTAAGAAGAGAAGGARAGGGTGCCCAATATTATGTAGGGCTGAGATTTGGGTGCCCAGAATGGAGGGAGCAGATTTGGGAGCCTAAAGCTGGATAAATGTGATTAGTTGGTGTGATGTGGCACCCTAAGGTGATTGGTTGAGCTTTAAGGAGTGAGGTGTAAGGTTAAGATGCTATCTGGGGAGAGATTTAAGGGTATAAGGGGCTGCTAAGGCTTAGATGGTTGAGATTAGAAAGAGGTTGCAGTAAAAGGTGGGGATTTAGCAGTTAGGGGCGACTAGGGTTTCTTAACTTAGGTGAAGAAAAAAGGTTGCTAAGTCTAGGGTGTCCATTGACCTTTTATTCTCTCTTTTATTTTTTTTGTGTGTAAAATTCAACACTGTTCAGGGTAGTCTACTATCTCTATTAATTTGAAGAATTTTTCGTCTGATTTCTCAATCTTTCTCTTCTTATCTTTATAGGGGCAAACTTGGGAGTATTTTCAATTTCTAAACGGTTTCGACAACATTCAAACAAGACTAGTTTAACTCCTGTCACTTTCTACCAATCTCTACAAAATTCAATATTCTTTTATCAGTTTCCTCAACTTTTTCTGTTTAGGAATCTCTTTTAATGGAAAAAAAATTAAATTTTCAACGAAATTTTAATTCTACAAATTTAAAGGCTTAGCTTCTCAATTTTTTTTTAAATTTTTCTCTCTTTTCCTCACCCCCCATCTTAAATGCCATTGTCTCCAATGGCATGACTAGAATAATGCAAAAGGGACTTAGGCCAAAGGGAACAATCAAGAGCTAAGGATTCAACAGGGTTTCAGGATTTGCCAACTAAATTCTGAAACTTATTCCAAAGAAAAGACAAACTCTAATAAAACTTCATCGGATTGTCTCCCAACCAGCACAAAGTTTAACATCTTCAACCAGACGCATTCACTCACTTCTCACATCTACACTTCCAGACTCGCTTTCTTCTTTACACAGATAGGGCTCAAATTGGGCTAACCAAAGGGTAGACAGGGCATCTACATGGTCGTCCACTGCATCTACCTTGAACTCATCTTCACCTAGGTTTGGATACTGAGTGGCACTAAATACATTTAATCAGACTTTCTGCTCCCCAAATGAAATGTCCATTTCTCCCGATTTACAGTTGATGTTTGCATTGGCAGTTGCTAGAAATGGACATCCTAAGATTATTGGATAATGGTTCAGTTCCTCAGTTGGGGTCATGTCTAGGATGATAAAATCCATTGGGAAGTAACAATTCTCCACTCTGACAATGGCGTACTCAATAACACCTTGAGGAGTCTTGACTAACCAATTAGTGAGTTGCAGAATTACTGGGTAGGTTTTCCAGGGGAGCTGGTTTAGGAGAACTGCACTAACATCTGTCGAGAGCGTCACTTTTTGTAGGGCCAATCGTGACTCCCTCTTTTGAGTACACAACTCTTTTAAGAACTTGGCGTAGACCGGGACATGTTGTATCACATCGAGGAGAGGGATGTTAATATGGACTTGCTTGAATAACTCCCTGATCTCCTCGTTGCGAGTCTCTTTTGTCTTTCGCAATGGCCCGACTATGAGTGCGGTTGGAAAGGGAACTACAAATCGGTTCACTATAAATTCTTCTTCTAAATTTTCCTTTCCTTTTTCTTCCCCCCCTAACTTATGGTCTTCTTGTTCCTTTTCTTCTTCATTGATGTTTTCAAATTTCTTTCTCATACGGGTCCTCTAAAATCCACCCACTCCTTAAGGTCATAATAGCCTTGGCATTTTCAAACTAAGGGTTCTTAGGARGTGGTTGAATCTGCTGTGGAGGAAAACCCGGTGGTTGATTTCTAGGATTTGCAACCGGTTGACTTGGTAGTTGTCCTACTTCTCTCCTCGCATTGGCTTCGGCTAGCTGTCCTATTTGGCTCTCTAATCTAGCGATGGACTGCTGTTGAATTAGAATCAGCTGCTAAAGCTGCATGAATTTGTCATCAACTGTACTGGCCTGAGGAGGTTGTGGGTAATCCTAATAAGGTTGGGTTGGCTGGTTCCTAGGGTAAGTCTATTGGAATTGGCTCTACACTTGTGGCTTCTAAAATTGCTAGGCCATGGAGTTAGATGGATGGTACTGCTAGGACTGTGTGTTCGGTTGATGTGTCCTCCAACAAAATTTAGGGTGATTTCTCCACCCAGGGATGTAAGTATTTGAAAATGGGTCATTATTAGGCCTCGAGAAACTCTGGGCTGCCTGAACCCATTCTTGGATAAATGGCAGAAATTTGGCTGCCGTTGGACAATCATCAACTTGGTTGGTCGGGCTGGCACAAATGGAACAAACTTTAGGATGAGGTGTAGATGGGCCCGGTTGCTGGTTATAGGTGAAGAAGTGATTAAGATTTTGGGCTAGAAGATCTACCTTGTCCAATTTTCTAGAGATTATATTCAGGTCCATTCTTGCCTCGAGCTCTATACTGTTCCTGACTTCGTAGAGCCCTGCCCTCTTTGAGGGTCCCACCGACCTTTCATAGGAATATAATGATGCATTGTTGATAGAATTTTCACTCAATGTTTTGAAAAGAGCATACGCTTCATCCTCACTTTTACTCATAAATGCCCCCCCACAGGATGCATCTACCATTTGTCTGTATCAATTAGTCAAACCTTCATAGAAGGCTTGGACAATCTGCCACTTGGACAGGCCAAGGTGTGGGCACTTTCTCAACAACTCTTTCATTCTCTCCCAAGACTCGTGAATTTGTTCACCTGGTGTTTGGGTGAATTCAATGATGGCTCTCCTCATGGTGTTGATTCATCCTATAGGATAGAACTTTCTAAGGAATTCTTGTTGCATTTCTGCCCAGGTTCTAACAAGTCTCCCCATAGTTACCAACCAGTGCTTGGCCTTGTCTTTCAAGGAGAAGGGGAAAAGAGTTAATCTAAGGGCATCGTCATTAAAGTTTTGGATCCTTACAGTGGAATAGATTTCTAGAAACTCATCTATGTGTTTGTATGGGTCCTCACTTGGGTTCCCATAGAAAGAGAGCAGCATCTGGAATGTGCTTGCTTTAATCTCATACTGCAAGGCTTGGATATCCGGCAACTGTATGCAGGATGAAGGGTTATACTAGGTCTGAGTAAAATACTCTTTCAACTTTTTGGGCTATTCATCATCGATCCTGACCATTTGGTTGCGTTGCTAGTGATGGAGGTATCTCTCTATCTCAGGTATCGGTTCTACTATTTCTCTCCTCAGAGATCTCCTTCCCAACATACAACTTAGAAGTCCCTTTTTATTCTTTTTTGAAATTTGAAATTTTAATTTTGAATTTTAATTTCAAATTTAGATTTTGATATTTAAATTCTGAAATTTAAACTCAAATTTCAATTTTTAAATTTTTTAAAAGATGCAAGCATTTCACACACAGCCTAGGGGCTGACCTAATCTTTACTAAACTAGTGTTCAACCAATGTGAATCCTCTTAGGTTCACATGGAATTACACCACTTCCATTGGTTAGCCAGATAAGAGGTGGGGATGTGGAAGGCTCCCCTTTTCTCTCGCAAGGACCTAATTAAGTAACCACAAAACCCGCTTAGGCTTAGCCAGTTAACCTCTTTCCTTAGACACCAACCACCGGTTATGGAAAGTAATTACAAGCTTCCCTAAAATTCAGCACACTTTTGAACCAAATGTGTGGGGCCTCCTAAAGGATCCTGTTATCCAAATTTTAAATTAAGGTTTAGGGTGAACCGCATGTGAACGGGTGGTGGTTTTTGGGCCAAGGAAGGGTGATGAAATCCCCACCTTATCTTATTTAAATTGGATTGCCCTTAAATGGATTAACGGAAAAACATAATAAACAAAATAAATGCAACTAATTACAATGCATGAATAGTTATTTCTGATATGCAAATCAGCAATAAATAATAAAACAAATTAATTCAGCAAAAAGAGCAATTAAAAAAAAATGAAAAACCCTAACACATTAACAACTAACAAGATGATTTCAGCAATTAAATAATCCTATATGATGCATGCTCTAGAACATATCAAACCCTAAATGTTGGAATGCAAATGCAAAAAAACAATTAATTTTTTTTTTAAATTCGAAATTTGAAATTTAAATTCAAATTCAAATTCATATTCATATTTTGAAATTTAAACACAAATTCAAAATTTTGAATAATTTTCTAATTAACTATCAATTATTCAATTAGACCACTAATTAAGGGAGCAATTAATTATAGCAACAATTAATCACAAAAAACAAAAAAATAAAGGAACTAATTTTGCAAAAAAAAAATTAATACTACAGAAATGAAGATTAAGAAGGGAGTTCGCTACTCTAAAGATTAACCAGAAAATTAAAAAAAATATATATGAGTATGCAAACAATAAAAATCCAAGAAATGAAATGAGTTTCTAATCTGAAAATAAAAACAAAAAAAAAAACAAGATTAAATTGGGACAACTATACCTGAATCACAATCCCAATTTCTCTTCTCTTCTCTTTTCTTCAGTAGTCTGACAACGCTCCGGTACCCCACCTTTGCAATTACATCCGACAAAATCAAAGAGAAACAAGAATTAAAATGAGACTACAGATCAAGTAATCAAACAAAAATAAAAAAATAATAATAATAAAACAGATCCGAACGAAGCAAATAAAATTTTTTTTCTCCGTTGCTTCCCTAGCAACGACACCAAAAACTTGGTGTGTCCAAAAGCATGTCGTTAACCACTTCAGAACACTAGTTTCAATATTTAGAAATTTTTCAATTCTCAAAATAACTACAAAATGCAATTAGTGGTGAGAAAGGGGTCGTATCCACAGGGAAGCGAAGGAAAAATTGTTACGTASTTCAACCAAACAAAATAACAAGATTTGATATTGCAGAAACAAAATTTAATTAACTGAACTGGAATCCATTAAAATAAAATTCTAACAATGATGAAACTAAAAATTGCAAAAAAATAAATAAATAACAAAAATAAAAAAAAAAAACTAAATAAAAAAAATCTGCAACTCGGTCAAAGGTAGCAGTCTCCAGATCTATCCTTTGACCCTCGAACTCCTCGAGTTGGGCCTTCTATCTTACCTGGCCGAATTTCAAATCTGTAGAAAGGAAGACAAAAATTAAATTTGATAAAAATAAATTGCTGAAATAAAAATAAAAACTGGAAATTAAAGAACGAAAAATAAAAATACGCGTAAAAAGTAAATCTAAAACTATGGAAAACTGGTTGTGATCCAGATCCAGAAGTGGAAGTAGTGGATAGGCGAACTGCAAGCAGGAACCCCTCCTCTTGCCTGGGTGTTCTCCTCTTCCTCTACCCTTGAACTTCTCAAGAACATCCTTCTGTCTTACTTAGGGGCAGAATCCAACCCCTTCTCAAGACCCCTTGGGTCCTTTATAGAGAAGGAATGATAGGTTTGGGATTAGAAAGAAAGAGAGGGGCGGTAGTTGGGTTTTTGCAAAAATATGGGTGCCTTAAGGTTGAGAATGGAGGGTTAGGATTGTTCTATGGTGACCCTAAGGCTGAGAAGAGAATGAGAGGGCACCCAATATTATGTAGGGCTGAGATTTGGGCGCCTAGAATGGAGGGAGCAGATTTGGGTGCCTAGAGCGGGAGAAATGTGATTGGTTGGTGTGATGTGGCACCCTAAGGTGATTGGTTGAGGTTTAAGGAGTGAAGAGTAAGGTTTGGATACTGTCTAGGGTGAGATCTAAGGGTATGAGGGGTTGCTAAGGCTTGGATGGTTGAGATTAGAGAGAGGTTGTAGTGCAAGGTGGGGATTTAGTAGTTAGGGGCGGCTAGGGTTTGTTAAGAGGTGAAAAGAATGAGTAGGGAGGCACCCTATGGTTTGCTAAGAAGAGGGAAATATGCTAATACAGTAGGAGGGGCGCCTTTCTGGGTTTAGCAGATAAGAGGCGCCCTCATGTGCTCAGTTTTTCACAAAAGCACCCCCTCTTTTAGTTGGAATTCTCACCAGCTTCCCAAAATCTGCAGAGAACTCTGTAAATTTTCCAGTTTTTACCCAGAATTTGCACAAGGATCCTCAGAGGTCACAACATTGAATTTAACTAGAAAAATGTACAGATTAGTTAGTCTAAGGTCTAAAATGCCCCTAAAATGATGCCTTAATACAGAGTTATCAATGTACATCAGTCCGACTAGAGCTAAGGACATATATTGTCTAACAACAATGATGTAATAATGGGCAAGAGAGTTTTTCTCTTCCCATTTCTAATATTTCTTCCTTTTAGCCTCGAAGGCTATTCACTAGTATGTTCTGGTGCTTTTTGGTTAGCAGTCTTGTCCATGGTTAAGGTTGTAAGTCCAATCTACGTAAATGGGTCCTTTGAGCTTGTTATCATATAGCAGCTTAACGAATGGTCTGTGTGCCATTTCTGATAAATTGTATGAGTAATTAGTCCATGACCTAATTATCATTCCATGTTATATACCATAGAATGGACTTTTATCTATGTTATATTTCCATTTGTTCATCTTTGAGGTTTGCCTTCATCTCATGGATGGAAACATTATTCATGTCTCTGGAAATGTGGGGAATCACATAGGTGCATGGAGTCAAATGTTTCAACTACATAACCCCATCAGTTTCTATGTAGGATCATGAATATGAATCCACCCATGTCTCATGGGTTTTACCTTTGGCCTCCATTATGTAAGGTTTATAGTCATTTTAGGTTAAACCTTTCTAATTGGTAAGTGTCAACCCATCATATCAAGAGCCCCAATGTACTATTAGAGAGTTTTCCATTTTAAGATAGACCCAGCCCACTAGTTTATGACACCCCTATCATTTGATGAAGTAATTTAATTGACTATCTCAATGAAATAGATAGTTCAATTTTATGGTGCATCTTTGTTCACCAATTCAGCTTGTTTTCATGCTAATGATAGAAGGTCTTTACAGATATCATTCTATGATATTCCCTTATCATCTACAACTTATATTATTGATGAGGGAACAAGTTTATCAGTCTTTAGGTCGGTTTAGGTCTTATCATAGTGGCTCCCACTGACTTTCATATAGTCAAATTAAATGGACCCAAATGAGTTAGGGTTCCCTCTTTGGAGAGGAAACAAGAAAAGGGTCCACTAAGTGAAAGATCATTCAATGATCTAGGGACATCATGGCAATGATGTGCATTTAGCCATGATGAGCGTAGAAAGCCACATAAAGTCTTCAAATGGGCCAAGCACTTTTGGCCCATTTGCAAATCACATCCATATAGCACATCTCACATAATTGATCAAAAATCAACTTAAAGTTTGTAAAACTCAGATCCATTTAGATTAACACATTATCAGGCCATTTATTGGACCCACTTATCCAATAAAATTTGATTTGGTATAAAAGCCCAACTACAATATAGAAATCCATGCAGAAATGGCTCATCTTGCTTTTATCTAAACCGAAATAGGTTTCACAAGTGTGGGCCAATTTAGTCCATGTAATGGCCCATCAAACCATTGGACTAGATCTAAGAATGATCACTTAATCATCTAAATGGTTGTTAACAGTCCCCAAAGAACCCTAAGTTCGACCCATGTAAGGTGAACCAAAACTAGGTAAATCAACCTAGGGTTTGGTGTCCAAAACATACATCAATTAAAAAACTATGATCTAAAAAATCTCAAACATGATTCATAATCAAAACATCAAAATTAATCAACCAGAAGACAATAAAATGAAACAACTAGGGATCATAGTATGATGATCCAAATCATATCCAGACAATCTATAGGGATCCATGTTATCTCCAAATCGAACTTGCAACCCACCATCCTCCACGATATTTAGTTTGTTCTCCAATGTAAACCAACTTAGAAAAACCCTAATTTCTATTGCTTACATCAGGAAAAAAAAACCCTAGAATATTTTGTCTAGGAAAAATAAAAAATAATTATAAACCATGAATATCAAAATCGCATAGTTTGGATTAAACTTGCCACCAAAAAAAAATTTGATCCCTATCACACATTCAACCCAAGAATTCAAGAATTCACTAGATTTTTTTAAGTAATATTAGAAAATAATAAATAAATTTTAGATAATTGGTTCCAAACTGAGAACCGAATTCTCGGTTCATATACTCACTAGGTCAAATCGGCTAGACTAGTTCATGTCAATTTGATATTTGTTTCAAATCTGATTTGATTCAATTCAAGAACTGAAGTTAATGCTCTAATACCACTATTGAAAGGGTTAGAAGTCAGATTAAACATGGCCAAACCAAATCTAGTGGCTACTAGGGGTGGATTCTAGCCGAGCTGAGCCAAATACTTGGCTATTCAAGCTCGGCTCGCAAGAATAGTATCAGACTCAAGCTCAATTCGAGCTAGAGACTTGAGCTAGAGCTTGGCTCGGTTCATAGCTCGCAAGTTCGAGCTCGACTATAAGCCAAGTTTTTTTTGAAAAATAAAAATTATATGTATAAAATTATTTTTTTATTTTTAGACAAAAATTAAGAATTATAAAATTTATTTAATATTATATATACAAAAAATGACTATAAAAATTATTTTTATTTTGCATACAAGAAAATAAGAATTATAAAAGTTTACTATTATACATAACAATAAAAATATTATTATATATAATAAAATTATTTATTATATATATTTATATATAATAATAAAAATGATTTATTTAATACTAGGCTCGCGAGCCACACAAGTTGAGCTTTACTAGGCTCGAGCTCGACTCAATTAGCAAACGAGCCTATATATCAGGCTCGAAGCTCGGTTTAAACCGAGCCAAGCCGAGCTTTTCATGAGCCAAACATGAATACCTTATGAAAGGCTTAGCTCGTAGCCACCCTTAGTGGCTGTCCAATTTTTAAAATTTTTCTAACCTAACCCAAGAATCGATTTCCCGATGATTTTGAAATCTAAAATTTTGGGATCGATCTTGTACTGAACCGGGCCAGATTTGCAACCCAAATTAAAACGGATTATACCTGGCATGGATACCACAGTGTACAACTCCTACAGTGGTAGTTCTCACACAATATCAAAGCCAAAATCAGCCTCCAACTAAAGATATCGCAGTTGTGTGTGCGAAGTCGATTCAACAAAACTAATTCCCAACTTGCTTAGATTGATGTGGTTGTGAACCTATTATACTCTGATGTTTTCCAAAACATAGTAGAGAACTTATGAGAATCAACCCCTAACATAGCTAGTTCGAGCTAGGGTTTGTGGGAAGCAAGAGAGAAGAGAAGAGAGCAAGAAGATGGAGAGAATATAGTAAATTATTCATCCCCTCTTAGTCCCTTATATAAAGCACTCTCCCAATCCTATTAGGAGGTGATTCAAATTAGATTTGGATCAAGACTTCTGTCTCTAATTAGATAAGCACTATCTTCTTAAAAGTATGTGTCTCTCCATAGCCATTTTCGATCTAAATAACAAATTGTCATGTATAGACCTATTCACGGGCCAGGCTTTGGGCCGGGCCCATTAGAATTTTGACAAAAGCCAAGCCCGAGCCCGACCCATGAACAGGTCTAGTCATGTGACCACTTAACTAATCACATTAGGAATGGGCCTTAAGCCCATTTTTTAATAGTTCACGTCCCAAGGTGTAGTAGAATGGCCACTTTAGGCATGAATATTGTATGGCATGGTATCCATAAAAGTCTCATACAAGTCCATAAGGGTTCAGCCCCAACTCCAAAGGAGGTTAAGCCAAATTCACTTCTCATGAGTAGTGAACCCTTGACCCAATCAGCTTGGGCTCAGTTTGGGCCCAACATTTATACATAAAAGGTCTTTTGATTCAGCCACCCTATAAAGACCCAACAGTATTGAACTTATGTATGATGAAGCCCATCAGGTAATCAGCCTTATAATGGTCTCTTACACATAACTTCTCTACCCATAATCATCAAAACACCACTCACAGGGAAAGACCTCTTCCCCGACTACAAAATACAATGTCACACTCTCTGCTCAAATGAATCACAGGATTAAAACATTTTGCAAACTTCTTCATAAAATAATAATATAACATATGAATACATTTTGCAAATCAAATTTTTAATACAATTAAAATCCATTACCAACAATTTCAATTTCCATCAAAGAAAGTGTATATCTTGATTCACTTTGTCTAACAAAGAAGCTGATACTATCACTATAATCACCCACTCAAGTAATTTCCTAAACTACCCCAACATATCCAGATATTTAACTTTTGATGGATTTCATTGGTTGGCATATCAAAGATAGTTTAGTCCAAAACATAGTACAGTACTATAATCAAGTCTGGGGTTAAGTGCAACTTTCCAATTTTGTCAATCTATCTCCAAAGTCTAGGACATAACTAGAAATTGTTATGGATTCAGTGTTTCTTCCAAACACCTACTAGTTGTGCATAGGGTCTTTCACTAGAAACTGAGACAAGCTGCTCCACCAATTTGACAGCACAGCAGTGTTAACATTGTTAGGATAAACTCTTCAAATCTATCCAATAGCTGAGAATATTTTAAACTAGCACAAGTCTCACAAGTGTCTAGTTTAAACAATAATTCACAAAAACACAGATTTAAACAAAAAACAATAATATACTTCATTCATTTACTGATAAATGTTTATATATATATATATATATATATATATATATATATATATATCAATTTGATTGAAATTAAGAGCATATATTGTCTAACAAGTTTCAACATAAATCAAGCTACAGCATGAGATATATGCAAAACTCATAATCTAGCTTTGAACTTCAAAGATTATCCTATCATCATAGAGAGACTCCAAATTAGTCATCTTGTGTCTCAATCAAAAGGTAGATCTACTATGGAGATTAAAAAGAATTATCTCAAAATTGTCTTTAGCTGGAAGATGTGTTCAATAGAGGTCTGACATAGCGACACGTGTATCGCGAGGAAAATTAGGCAACGGATTGGCTGGTGCACGAGGCTTAAACATCTTCAACAGACTCTTTGTTTATTAATTTATCTTTATTTCCTTGGTCTTTGTCGTATATTTGTTCTGATTTTTGGGGGCGTGATACCCGGTCTTATGTAGCCCCTCTTGCTTAATTCAAAAAAAAAAAAAAAAGACAACTACTACTATAACAAAACATATAAAAAATTTTTTGGTAACTAAAAGACAATAGAATATAGCATGTATATTTTGTATATTTATGCACTTGAATTTGGTCTCTGTCACCAGAACATGTCCGGAACCAGTTTTGGCCTTTAGTTATATTGCTGATAAATATATGCATTCCGTCTATTTCAAGTTGTCTCCAAGCATTTCAAAATTTAGGGTTGCTTTTGGTGAATTGAAATTTAAGTTAATCATATGGTTTCATGTTGATAAGTGGTAGAGCTGGCATTAGTTGAATTCACATCTGCACCTCACAGAGGGCACCCCACAACATATCCCAACTGGTGTACTAAGAACATCTCCCACTGACAACTTCGGAAGATGTTCCCCAATGCACGCTGAGATGTGCATGTGGGGCGTTTGTGGGGTGCAGATTAACTCATGACAATAAAATAATTGCAGCAGCGAGTAAAAAAATTCAATGAAGTTAGAGCAGAAGGTTAGGAATATTCAAGGTGTATATATTTTCAGATGCAGAAGCTTTAATAAGAAGAATCAATGGTCGCAGATTGGACAAATCTTGGCATTTTCAGATATGAATGGAATGGGAGTTATGGAGTTACTTCTTTACTATAAATATTCAATATGCACAAAGGGGTCTGAATGTTCTGGCCCAACTCAGCTTATTTTGATTGTAAAAATCAGGAAGATCTAGCATATCAACATTGAGCCTGCATGACTTCCACATGCCCACAAAATGTGACTAGAGGCAGCGAATGAGGAGGATTATTTTCTCAACCTGCTTGGAAGTAATTGAAGCTGCTTCCATTGTGGAGGCTCTGAAATATAAGCTTGAAATAAACAAATTAGGATATTAGGATGGGATAGCAGCAGAAGGTGTGCAACACATTCTCCTTAATTGCAGGTTCTCCTATGCAGTTTGGTCGCACTTATTAAACCTTTTTGGTGTCTCTGGGTGGTTCCCTCAGACCTAGAGTCACTAGTTAATTTCCTCCTGGAACTTAGTAGGATTGTCAAAGGTTCTGTGGGGCATGGCACCTGGTGCATCATGTTGGAGTGTATAGAAAGGAAGGAATGACAGAAATTTCCACAATCAAGCAATGTGAGTTGAGAAAATCTGTAGCAAGTTGGAAAGGTTGCTGGTGAAATGGGCTTCTGTCCATAATTGTTTCAGTGGTTTCAAAGTATTGTCACTTCTTTAAGCACTGCAGCAAAATTATTTTTGGCTGTATCGAGAGAACCTCTCTCCCTTTATCTTCAGCTTTAATGAAATATTTCATCTCCTTTCAAAAAAAAATGATTCATTATCTTCCTACAGCTTGAAGATTGATTGATTGCTAGAACTCTTGAACCAAACCATATATTATTCAAAAAAACACTTGATATGTTCCTTTATTTTGCTTTCACTTTTATTTTATAATTTACATTCTTATCTTACTTTTTTTAATTCAAAAAAGATCTTTAGGTTCACAATTGCATCTAGATTTTATTGGGAAATGCAGATGGTGCTTGTTATGCATTTATACACCAGGACCTTCAGTGAACATTTCTTGGCCAAAAATGGTATTGAACAAAATCATCCATCACCCCATCTAGAAGCTTGATTTAGAAATATTGTACAGATGTTTTAGAAATATTGCACAGATGTTTATGACATCCACAAGGATTTGAAAGTCATTTGCTTACAACTGCGTGAGCGCAGCTACTCATGATCTCTCATCCGTGCCTGGCGCATGGTAAATGGCTAAATGTTGGCCCATGGCAGGAGTTCCAGTTTCCTCTGGCACCACCCAATAAGCCTATTTCATTGAACTTTTTTTTCTGAATGAAGGGATTCTGAAACTCTCCCTCTTCTTGCGGAGGATCACCATCCCCCATGTCTTGGAATGCTCATGATTCAAGAAAAATTACAAGCCTACCAGTTTCAAGGATTTGAAGGTTAGGACCTCAAGTGACTTTAATTTACTCTTCAGCAATTCAAGGGTATTTAACAATTTTAGAACTACAGATACAATCAACTAAGTTCATTTTGAGTAGAGCATTAGATATTTTGAAGCTCAAATAATGATACTGTTCCTGTTGCCTAGTAGTTAAGCTAAAAGCTCTTCATCTCCTTGCATCCGCATCCATTACCTGTAAATATTTATCACTTGTCTATATCCAGTAATTTTGTTGGTGGAATTTGAGAATAGTTTTGTTGTTTTTGGCTGCAAGTGGACTCTTACAGATTTGGTGAGCCTCTTTCAATATAATTTTCTCCACTCTAACAAGAAATGAGGGAAGATGCTTATTCCTATGGTCCATCTGGGAGGAAAGGAATCAAAGACTTTTTAATGGAAAGGCAAGGTCCAGAAGAAATATCATAGAATCCATCATAATTAAGTTATCTCATTGGGCAAGACAGTTAGTCTGTCTGATCACTTTTCCATGGAAGACATCTTTAGTAATTGGTTTTGGGTTGCAAAATCTTCATGTAAAGCCCCCAAATCATCTCATCTTGGAAGCATCTGACGGTTGCAAGATAAATCTGAATTTTGATGGGTATAATAAGGGCAATCTAGGTCCATCAAGCAACAGCAGGACTTTTAGGGATAGTAATGGCCATCTTTCTTAAGACCGCTTGGACATGGAAGCTCTACAAGAGTTGATACAACATGGAAATGGAAGAGGATTCGGCAATGTTGATTAAAGGCGCTTTAGGAAGAGAGAATCTCGTAACAATACAAGAAATAAAAATACTGACAAAGGATAATATTGTAAGTGCAAAATGAACTTCTTTGTTTGATATTACCTAACCCTACCACAGAGAGCCCGCAGTTCCACAGGTTTAATTAGGGGTGCAACTTGAGCGGGCTTGGGTTAGGAGTTCTGTCAAATTTTGAATGGGCCAACCTGAAGCCCAAGCCCAAAACAGTGTAAAACATTAACCCAGGCCAACCCGATCTGCAATAGATTTGATCCAACACCTCCATTTTCGGAGGGATGTCAAGTGACCAACTCAAACTAATAGATCATCAACAAATTTTGAATGAACATAAAAATTAGAGAATGGGATTGGCTGATGCTTCATCAAACAAGGGAAAAACTAAGGGCAGTTATTTTGGGTAGGAGTGATGATCCTTTCTAGCCCAGCCAAGAAGCCTGGCAAGCAAATTTCTAGGCTTTTTATTGGTAAAAGAAAGATTAATTCAAAGATAAAGCACTCAAAAGATCCAGAGGACCACCAAAAAGAGGAAGCTTCCATGCAGCATTGGCCACTTGATGAGTGACGCTATTCTTCAATTGCCTGACAAAATGCCAGCTAAATGATACACAATGGCTGAGAAAGGTAAGTATGTCACTCCAAAATGGAGCAAGGGGAGAAGAAGGAACTCGAAGGACTYGCCCTTTGCTAAAGAGGTAGCAAGAAGAGAATCTGAAAGAACTGCTACACGTTGAAGGCCCAGCCTAAAAGCTTCCTTGCATCCCATGAGAATTGCAAGCACCTCTGCCGTTAAAACATCAAAGCACTGGACCTTGGCACCTCTATAAGCCAAAACTCGGCCATCACTATCTATAACCGCCCAAGCCAACCCCGACACACCAGAGGCCTTATGAACACTAGCATCACAGCTTATGAAGGAATCTCAATCAAAGTTCCATCAAAAGAAACTCCCCTGGACACCCCCTCCTCCATGCCTTCTGGCAGCTCCTCCCACAAAACCCCATCTCTTGACTGTTTAATTTCAGCCAGCAACTTCAAGCTTGCCTGTAAGACTTGAAGAGATGAAGAATACTCCCCTCCAAACACCAAATCATTCTGAACACTTCCAAATATTCCAGCAAGAGATTGCAAGGAAGGCCCTCTTACCAGTCTAACCACCGAAGGAATCATTATTTTGAAGCCAGCCAACCACCCACTCTGCAAACGGCCATTGATTCATATCAGCTGACCTGAAACTCAAACAACCCGCAAATCAAACAGGACTGGCAAAGTGACAATCCAATAAGAGGTGTGTCAAGTCCTCTTCAGATGCTCCACAATGAGGACACCCCATTGTATCCGAGATGTTTCTGATGACTAGATTCTTATTAATAGCCAATGCACCGCTACAAGCTCACCAGAGAAAATTTTGGATTTTCTTGGGTAACTCCTCATACCTTCTTGTCCGGCGACGCCTCCTTTGGGACCTTTGCTTTCCTAATGAAGCGACCAGGCTACATAGTAGCCAAAATTGACCTTACACTGACCGTATGTGCTGAACCGCCGCCATATGAACTTATCCTCCTCAGCAACCCACCCTAACTAATTTTCAAAATAGCATTAACTTCTGTGAACAAAATTGTCAGGAGCTTTATATTCCATCATCTAGGATGTGCCAGCATCAGATCTCTAACAAAAACAACCGGGCGATCATGAGGTCTTACTGAAATTATTCTAAAATGTGGGAGGTCAGGGACCCACGGATTCTCCCATTTCTTAACTCGAGCCCCATCGCCAATCCTCCATTTCAAGCCTTACTTTAATAACTGCAACCATGCATCAGGCTACGCCATCCCCAGGAGGTATTCCTTTCAACAACAGCCTCCAATGGAACACCAGGGAAAATGCACACTCTTCATCACTCTACCCCATAGAGTACTATGATCATGTAACAACCACCAAGCTAGCTTAGCCAGCAGCACCCAGTTAAAGCAACTTGCTTCCCAAAATCTAAGCCCCCCCCACCAAACTTCACAGCACACATCTTATCCCATGCAACCAACCTTAGTGACTAGAAAATAAGGTACATTTAAAGATGAAGATCAAAGAGTCTTGGTAAAAGATCAAAAGGATGGAAAAACTATTTTGAAAAATTATTAAATGAACAACAGGGAGAATGTGCTAATGGAGGAAAATACCAATATTAGTAGTGTTAAAAATAATGTGTACATTCATAGAGTTAGACCTACTAAAGTAAAAGAGATGATGAAACAGGATTCAAATAGTCGACCCCCTATAAATGCACACTCTTCATCTCTCTACCACAGAAAGTACTATTATCATGTAACAGCCTCCAAGCTAGCTTAGCCAGTAGCACCCAGTTAAAGGAAACTTGCTTCTCAAAAACCAAGCCCCCCTCRAAACTTCACAGCACACATCTTATCCCACGCAGCCCACCTTAGTTTAGGATTAGAAAATAAGGTGCATTTAAAAATGAAGATAGAGTCTTGGTAAAAGATAATTAAATCAAGAAGTCGGAAAAACTATTTTGAAAAATTATTAAATGAACTACAGGGAGAGTGTGTTAATGGAGGAAAATCTATCAATATTAGAAGTGTTAAAAATAATATGTACCTTCGTAGAATTAAACCTACAAAAGTAAAAGAGATGGCGAAACAAGATTAAAATAGCCGACCCCCTATAAATGGAATAAGGCATGACGATGATGACAACGATTAGAATTCAAGTGCCCCCAGATGAAGTTAAAAAATTTATTATTTAGTTTCTAACAAACTCCCTGAGAAATCTTAAAGTGACCCATCACAAACAGAGGAGCCACCATCCCTATTGAAATTCACTAGCACCTCCCTCCAACCTGCGCAAGAGACTTCTACTTCCAGCCCTGAATTTTGGCTTTCATCTCTCAACTATATTAGAAAAGACCTCTAACTTTTTCCATCCAATGGTTGTCGGCAGCCAAGATATTTAGAAATACTACTCCCAGCCATAATCTTCAAAATTATACTTATTACCTTTCGAAACCTAAAAGGAGTATTCCTGGTGAACCATAGCTCTGATTTCTGCCAATTAATAGATTGTCCCAACAGGCCGACACTTGGATATACAACTGCATCACTTTACTAATGGTTAAGGCGTTAGCAACATCCTCTTTGAAGAACAACAAGCAATCATCAGCGTAGAACAAGTGATCAACTGGTGCAGCATTCCGATGAATTTTCATGGGCACTAGTGATCACTTGTCCATATCCTTCTTAATCAAACCTGTAAATGCTTGAGCTGCCAAGATCAAATGATAGTGAATAAAGGTCCCCTTGTCAAATTCCTCTCAATGTGGTGACCCTTCCTTTTGAACACCATTGATATTAAAAGTATAAACAACAGAGGAGATACAGCCATAAACTAATTAAAGCTAGTGATCATTAAGGCCCAACTTCCCSAACACGGCCATCAAAAATGACCATTCTAGGCAATCGTAGGCCTTATTAAGGTCTAATTTGATGACCATATTGAAGGATCTTCCTCAATAGTTGGGCTTTGGCCTGGGTTTCATGCTCAGGCCAGACCTGAACCTAGCCCTGCATTAAACCCAAAAATTTGCGGGCCACGCTGGGCCCAATACTTTAGGCCCAACTCAGCATGGCCTCCTCAGCTACCATACTTGGGATTGCGAGGCATCTTTCTTTATCCTCCTATTTTAATAAATTGATGCTGTCTATTAAAAAATAGTTATTGATTTATTTCTAGGTTTTCTGTTTTCAGGTCTCGCCTTCACTATACATTGTTGAAATAAAGAAAGCAGATGGAGATAAACTCGAGTACAAGGTAGTGTCAAGATCTTCTTACCATTATCTACATTTTTAGGAGCAAATCAATATAGCCAGCATCCTCAAGCAAATAATCCCATACCCTGCATTCTATGGTCTAGGAAAAGAATAAAGAAAGACTTGAAAATATAGATAGATATGGCACTTTTTGGTCAAAGAGCTCCATTACTGAGATATGCATCACCTTATGAACATACCCATTCCCATATGATTAAATAGCTAAAATCTAACAAGGATACCAGATGTTAGCATTTTTTTTTGATAAATCTGTTAAAAATTTTATATTGAATCATGCCAATGGAAGTGCTGAACCATGAGACTTAGAATTTAGAAATTGTGCTTAATGTGACAATGATTTACATTCAGCTTCTTCTTTGTGGATTATATTTGATACTCTGACTACAAACTTTTATTCTATCCTTGCTATTTCAATTATCATCATGAGTCTGTTGAATACATCTCCATGAGAAATGCTCTGCTGCTTTGAGGGTGTAACTAAACCATATATATGTAACAAATATCTGGATTTTTAATGTTGGAGGTACCCATTATACATTAGTTTAAACTTGTATTAACAGTATTAATAATTATGGACTTCAACCAGTAGATCTTAATTAATTTCTGCTAATAGTTCATTAGTTTTAAGTCTTACCAACTAGCCAGTTTTTTTTCTTGTTTTGATAACTATACCAACTATCTGGTTGGAACCTTGCATCGACAAAAGAACTTATTTTCATTTTTCAGTAACTAAGTCAGAAAAGGARGATATAGACTAGTATCTCTAATTTGAAATTTGAAAATAAAGCAAGGAATAATTCTTTTATGGTAGCTTTGATCATTTTTTCTTGGTAAAAGTGGATTTGATCATTTTGAACCAGCTAAATAAATACAAATCCACTGCTCGGGAAAAGGAACTTGAATTCAATTACATTATGCTCAAGTAAAATTTGAAAACCAAATGAATTACCATAGAGATTTTCTAGCTAACACTGTCATCAGAAACAACTGCAATAGATAGAAATGGAGTTCATAATATTTCATGTGGAATCATAGTTGACAGGACTCATAACAACTAATTGGTGCAAAAGCAGATGTGGCAGTGAAGAGAATACACATATTCAATAAGGAAAAGAAAAGATAATGAGTGCATCAACACCAGCATCGGATTTGTGCAATGTAATTAAGATTTCAATTAAACAAATTGATGGAAATTTCGGATGACAATATATCAAAAATAGCAATGGGTTCATTGTCCCAATAATTCAAAAATGTCAGACACTTTAGAAGTGTAATAATCTGGGTGGATGTTGTTCAAAGGATCTTGAAGATCAGACAAAGTGGTCACACCTGCAAAAAGAAAATCTCAAGAGACATCAAGAGAGCTCATAATGAACATGGGGGAAATTTGGTCTTATCAGATTTCAAACAAAATGACACTGAAATACCAAGCAAAATAAAAGGAAATTTTTTAACCTGTAAAAACAAGGAGGGTTTTGCAACCAGCATTTTGTCCAAATAAAATATCAGTGTCCAGCCTATCACCCACCATGCACATTTTGGAGGTTGGTAATTGAAATCTGCAAAAAAAAGGATAAATGAATTTCTATAATATCTATATGGTAGAATATATAATTGCATGATACTATCATTAAGTTACAAATATATAAAGAGAGGGAGCAAAACCAGGAACACTCTTTTTTGAGGGAAACATTTCTCACTTAAAATGCTGCATTAAAGATTAAAAAGCCACTTAATGTATGCATGCACACATACATATGTACCTACAACGAACATGTATAGAGGGGCCTTAGTGATTGATCTAGGCCTATCATATACAGATTCAACACCATGTACATGGCCTGCCACATAAAGCCTTATCTGATTTATTAGACTCTCCCTCTTGAAGAATGCCAAACTGAACAGTGATCGAGATAAGCAAGATAAGGTTATCAGTAATCAGTATGTAAGTAAAGTTCATTGTGGATGAACTTCGAAGCCCAATATACCCCCCCCCACCCACACCCACACACACATACACAAAAAGAAGGAAAAAGAAGGGGGCAAAACACCCATCTTCAACAGTCCATACACAAAGATCCCTAATTCCACTTACTTCTGTAGCAAAAAGTCCATCATGAATGTCGATGGTTTTCCAACCACAATTGGCTCCTTCTTAGTGGATCCACAAATGGCACCAACAATACATCCAGCACCTGAAACAAGGTCCAAAGCTATTATATAATGAAAATACATGTAAAGCTCAGTCTCATTGATGAAATGGTTGAAGTTGCAGCTTAGAACTAACCAGGCCATTCTTGCAGATCAGTCATATGGCCAACTGCATCACGATTGGTAGCAATGTAGAGGCACCCAGGATTCTCACGGATGCATAAAGTTCCATACCTGCCAATGCACACCTTGAACATTTCAGAAAGAAAATGTAGAAACCAAAGCATATTAGAAAATTTTTAAATATGTAACATGGGTGTCTTACTAATCAATTAATGACTGTCAAAATTAGCCAAGGCCATCGTCAGTAGGTTAAGGGGATATGTTTATATTTGTACATTCTATTGTTCTCACATTCTAGTTTCAATTGAACATTTTGAACTCCCTGCAGGTTATTAATGATATATTGGAGATATCCAGGGACAGTTTCTTGTTCTCAACCACTATAGAGTTTCCCCAGCAGTTACTCATGTATTCCAGGCTTCAGTGCTCTGTTACCATGTTACATAAATTTCATAATATCCAGGGACAGTTTCTTGTTCTCAACCACTATAGAGTTTCCCTAGCAGTTACTCATGTATTCCAGGCTTCAGTGCTCTGTTACCATGTTACATAAATTTCATAACCCTTGATCTCAGGTCAAAATGAATAGAAACTTCGGCATTGATTCAAGCATTTTAATGTACTTGTTTTCAGGTGCTGGAAGATGCCAGACACATGCAGGAGAATCAGCAGATGTTTACTAGTCCCCACTGACATGGGTAAAAATGAATATCACAGCCACCTAATCAATAACACTGTTTTGGGTAAATATGATCCCCAAGTTGAACGCATGATATAGAATTCATTTCTTACCATGCCATGCCTCAACGTTGGACCTTGATTTCCTGTATGTGTTGCATTTCCTCCACAGTACTGTCACCACAAACTGACCTGGCTGGTGTACCAGAGGTTTGCCGATGCTAGCATGTGGGCTCTTTAACTCTTGTCACATCAAATAACATAAAAAAATGATAATTACATGATAAGTAGAAACAATAGACAGGAAAGGAAGGAAGGGGACTTGTCGTACTGGAGCTTGTAGTAATTGATGTACTGGTCAAGTCCAACCACAACTGCTCCAACCTGAGAAAAGAGGAAAAAGAAGAATAAAGAATTGCTACTAGAAGATATATCAGTGACACATTTGCAGAGCACCTGGAAATACCTTCCCTTTAGCCTATGTTTGGTTTGAAGGAAAAGGTAGGGAAAGGAAAGGAAAGTCAGGGAAACCAATACAAGGGTTGTAAAGGTTTCCCTACCTTTCCCTCCCTTTCCCTACATTTTCCTTCAAATCAAACATAACTTTAATTTTTCATAGCATATAAAAGACAAATTTGTCATGTAAAGCGACAACATTTATGGAATGTTAACAGAATCGAAAACGAGACCTTCCTAGGATTTGAAAAAATAAATGCTTTCTTTTGGAATGGAAAAGCATTTTGTTAATTTTTTAGGAAAATATCCCTGATGATTTATACCAGATTATCAAACTCTGGTGTTCGAATGCCAATAGAAAGAAAGACAGAATAGAACCACTTTACTCTAAGTATCTACTAAATAAAATGCCAATAAAAAGTAGTTATAATGTTACATTACAGTTGCATCATGTTCAAAGAGACAATTTGGTTTCAGCTGTGCCCTCTTGTCCCCGTCTTCCTGCAATAGAGTGCCATTGTTCAGACTAGCAAACACAATATGACAACCAAGTAAACTGTGTATTCCAAAAACTGATGAGCCCATCTGGCCCCATCAAGATTTTGTCTCTGGTTAAGGGATTGTCATATTCTGATTTCTGAATCCCCAAAGTTTGCTTAGAGTCGGTATCACTACTGTTACTACCACTATGGAACTTGAACTAATTTTAGAACTAATGAAGGCATGAAGCTTTTTACAGGACCACCAAGACATGTGAAACCAGCGAGTTGAAGCTCTTCCAGTATGCCTTCCTCTCCAATCACATAAACCTACAATCCCCGCAAAAGAGAGTAGTTCAGAAACTGATGGAGATAAAAACGCAGCGAATCAGGAAATCCCAAGAAACAAATTGGATGTTTAACCTTTTTCTCTCGAGGGAAGTCTGTGGTTTTCAAGAACATGGCTGCAGCGAACGATGACGAGAAGATCTCATCCTGAGAGAGAAAGAGAAAGCGTGGATTACGAACGTGAAGCTCTGATAGGAAAAAAGCATTGTAAAGCTCCGAACAATTTTTCCCTTGGTTCATCTAATAGCAAACCTCGCTAACCACAAGTCCAAGCGAATGGAACTTTTTTGCATATTGCTTTCTTGATTTTGTTGAGTTGTTTGTGACGAAGACAATCTTCTTCCCCTGCTAAAAGGAAAACATCCACTCATACAATTTCTAAATGTTTTGATATGGAAATTCCATGACAGTACCCAACTAAGAAACAATACCAGAGACAGAGAGGTAATAGAAGTATAAAACTATTACCCTGGCACGGAGCATCTCCAATGTCTGAGGCACTCCTTCAATGAGCTTGTCGCCCTTCCAAATGACGCCTAAGAAGTGAAAAAATTTTCTTGAAAATGTTGGTCTGAGGAATTTGTAAGAAGTGAAAACCGAAAAATCGAAAATTTGAGCGATTAATGGCTGTTTCGAAGTTCTAACCATCGCAATCGAAGAGAAAAGCTTCAACGGAGTCCAGCAGAGCTTTGACGCTACCAGGAAAGAGTGCCCTGGACTCCCCGCTGCATTCCATTATTACGGTGAGAGGTCGCTGTTGATGCAGCGTGAAAAGCAGAAAAATCTGCTCTGACTCCCAGACGGTAAGTTGGAAGTAGTAAGATATAAGCCACGAACCAGAGCGACTGAGCGCGCACCACGACAGTAGGGCTTACATATTTAGTTAGGCTCTAATTCTACGCCACGCGTTACAATTCTATTGGTTAGAGGACCAAACCCATGTACCGGATTCAGCCTTCGCAAAACGGTTCTCGTGCTCACAGCCTTTTGCAGCCGTGCATAGAGAATATCACACAAAACGGTTTAAGTACGGTTCTGTGAGGACAGATTTCGATCTCGTCGGTGGCTCTGCCAAAGCGTTCTCGGAAAAGGTTGATTGGAACTTCCAACCTCAGAATTAATAAATGAGCTCGCTACAATGAATTGGATTTAGTCCTCGTACAGCGCACCTCACAGCGCTTTCAGCCATGCATTAGAATATTTTCCCTGCTTAATTTTAATGCAGGGATGCTATGTKCGTGTGTGAGGCACGATTTGTCTGGATTTCATTACGATCTCTAAAGAAAAAATCTAACCGAATTCGGATTTGCTATCGGCACTCCTCATGACATTTCTCCATGAACAACAAAATTTCTAAATGTGCGGTTGGGATGTCTTGCGAGGTTAGTGTGATGCTTTATGTTCTAACTGGGCAAATTTTTTAAATTATTCCTACTGTTTAGTTAATTGAGAAATTGTACCTTACTGTTTAASTATTATTTTGCACCATTTCTATTATTTTCTAAATAATTGACTAACTCTACCCATATCCATTAAAATATGTACATACATGACATCATGTGATGTATAATTTTTTTTTCCAAACCCAATATTTGCCCACCATCCCTTTTTTCTAATCCATGCAAGAATCACTGCTGGTGAGCGGGACTATTACATAGGTTTTCAGATCCGACATTTCAAAGGAGGGAAGAGGAGACATAAGAGAGAGAGATGGCGTCGACGGGTTGTCAGCCACGGTCTTTTGCTCTCAACGAATCACCCCTTCTCCTCCTAACAAGGCTTCTACTTGAAGCCAAACAGTCTAGGTTGAACATAGGGGCTTTGATCTACGATGACAAGGGCTTCCTGTTCGCATACCGGGAAAGAGAGATCAATGGTGACAAGGGATTCACTAGCACTCATAATTTGTCATTCACCCCCAAACACATCTACCTATGCATTTGTGAGGGCCCACAGCTGCTGCCATGTCGGAAATCCCACCTCCGCCCAACTAGCTAGCTGCAAACGTTGTTTGCAACTCACAGAAGCCTTTTCTCTCTCTCTCTCTCTCTATATCTATCTATCTATCTATCTATCTTTATCTCTCTGCCAGCAGGCCTCCATCATCTACAACTCACATTTTGTCATTAGATCACTCTACTAGCAAACCATCGTCATCTGCAATTCACGTTTCGTTGTAAAGGAGATTTAGCTAGTTCTTCCCCCGTCCCCTTCTCCTCCGTCTATTTTTGGATCGACCAAAATCGCTGGTGTCGCTGCCTCCACCCCTCTTCTCCTCTGTTTGTTTCTGGATTGACCAAAATTGTCATCGCCACTACAACTTGCAGTAGTAGCAGCAATGATCTTCTTCTTCCTCCGCCCCCCTTCCATTCTTTGTTCTCCCTCTTCAATCTCATCTACAAGCCATCCAATCAAAAGAATCTTGACAACCATGACTAGGGCTGTTCATAACAAGACCCAAACCGACCAACTCCGTCCGATCCAACTTGAGTTGGCCGGTTTTTCTTCAACATCGATCGGTTTTGGGTTACAAAAAAACATAAACCGAAACCGAACCRACCCAAACCAACTTAGATATATATATATATATATTAGCTTTATTTCAGAAATATACATATTATATGTAAAATTTCTGATATATAAAATATCAGTTTAAATCCATCAAATCATTTTTAATTTCCAGGCATCCAGCCTTTGCTTTCTTAGACTTGAATCTTTTACCGTTCACACCGAGAGAATCATTCACAAAACCGACCCAAACCGATTCAAACCGACCAGGTCGGTTTTACTTAGTACTGGGTCGGTTTCAGTTTCATTTCTAGGTAAACTGACCAGGTCGGGTCGGTTGGAAAATTGCCAGTAAACCGACCCAACCCGACCCGTGAACAGCCCTAACCATGAGAACCAAACCCTCTTCATTACTCACTAGATATTGGAAGCATGGATCATCGTATCACGGAAGCTTGTTGGAAAACCAACCCAAGACGAAGCATAGTCAACGGGTAACATTGACTTCTCATTCAAGGTCACCTCCACATTACCAAACCCAGATAACTCAGGCTGCTGCAAGCACCACTCATTCTGGGTCAGTTGAGAAGAGACCTAGCTCAGAAAAAGCTGTAGTTGCTGGAAAGTTTGGCACAGTGGTTGGGATGTCAATCCTAATGGTGACTTTGGCCATAATGCTCTTCTACGTAAACTTTGTGATATTTTAGTCATGTCACCATGGTTAAATTCCACCCCTCGCCTCCAAACAACTGTAAAGCCTGACATGGTCGCCGTTGTAGTTGTTAGAAACAATGCAAGAGAAGGGATAGAGAGAGAATGAGGGGAGAGGAAAATGGGATCGAGGGAGATTCAAATGACAACTTAAGGGCAAAAGGGACATTTCATCCATTCTATTACGATTTAACGGCAATGGCAATTRTCAAAACAGTAGGGGTGGTTTAAGACAATAGTTAAACAGTAAGGGTATAGTTTGTCAATTAGCTAAACAGTAAGGGTAGTCTAAGAAATTTGCCCTTTTAATTTTAGTTCCAAAATAAGTTGTGTATTATAACCTTATCTTATTCCAGAATTAGCATGGTAAGGAGAAATTGAATTTGCTCCTCATAGTGTGCTTCTCACACCAAGCTTACAATATTTGGAGCAAGAGTGGATTTGGTCCTCACAGAACCATCCTCGTATAGTCCTCACAGAAACATCTCGGTATGTGTATTTTTATTCATGGGGAGATATTCYCAATTCAAAGCTGGGAAAGGCTATGAGGACGGTTCTATAAGGACCAAATCCAAGTTCACTTGGAGATGCACATATGTAAGGTTGGTGTGAGGTGCACTTTATGAAGAGCAAATTTGGATTCTAGTCAAGAGGACTCTTTTATAGCTAGTCTAAATTAAATCGCTCCATTATGGATAATCAAAACTAGGYCGGCCCAACTATATTCGAATAAGCACTCACAAACCAAGTCCTAGTAAGATCCTATACATGCAGCCAGTCTAAAGTACACCTAATGATTACATGATTGATTCTATATAAACCAGCCCAACTCTTTCAAGAAGTATTGATAGGCAAGGTTTTAAAAATTGGATCGAACATAGAACCATTTTGGAGGATCAGTTCTACTGCTGCCAAGGATAGGTCAAGAGCAACAAGGTAATTTCACTTCCTTAGTCGAGGGCTGATGTGTTTGACTTGAGGATAAGAGAGCAAGTCAAAGGCCCTGGGTGTTATCCCAATGGCGGTGACTCCTACGGTCAAGTTAGTCAAGTGCAAACAGGGGGTCGGACGAGGCCTAAGGAGGGAGCTCAGACGAGGTCACCCAAGAGCAAGAGAGCTGGAGAGTAGGAATGAACCAAGTGATCTTACCAAGAGAGGGATGCCCCTATTTATATTTGACTTTGCCCTGGGAGTGGTTGGAGGTGGTTAGCAGCGGATGGCAAGGATCGCATCTGGTCGATGCCACGTGGCACCATCTTAGGGCCTACCACATGCGCCTACATCATTTGCCTCCCACTCTCGAGGCTATGATGGATGAGGTCCTACGGAGAGCTGAGTGGAGACATCGGCTTCGGTCGAAGAGAGTGCAATGACATCAATGGGAGGCACGGGATGGCGTATCGGGCAAGGACCTTGGCTGACGAGAGCTTCCCTTTGTTATCTAGTGGCAACTTCTTTGCAATTGACTCTGTTATGAGGAAGGTCATGGAAAGCCGAGGGCAAGGTATCGTGCCTTGTACAAGACGACCAATTGATGCCCGTCCTATGCATGGGTCTACTGCGACACCCTTGAAGCACATAGCGGAGGAGCGCAAGCACCTCACACCCGTACAAGGCACGATACCTAGCCCTCGGCCCTCCATGACCCTCCTCCTAACGGAGTCAACTTCAAAACAGCTGCCACTAGACAACAAAGGGAAGCCCTCATCAGCCGAGGCCAACGCCTTCGCGCTTCTGTGATGACGCTCTCTCTAACCAAGCTGAGGTCCTCGCCTGACATGCCATCCCGCGCCTCCTAGTGATGTCGTTGCACTCTCTTCAGCCGAAGCCGAGGTCTCCACTCAGCTCTCTACCGGACCTCGTCCATCACGGTCTCGAGAGTGGGCAAAGTCAAGTATAAATAGGGGCGTCCCTCTCTTGGTATGATCACATGGCTAATTCCTGCTCTCCAACTCTCTTACTCTCGGGTGACCTCATTTGAGCTCTCTCCTCATGCCTCATCCGACCCCCTCTGTGCACTTGATTAACTTGACCATCGAAGTCTCCGCCCCTGGGATAACACCMGGGGCCTCTAACTTGCTCTCTTATCCTCAGGTCAGACACATCAATCCTCGGCTAAGGAAGTGAAATTACCTTGTTTCCCTCAACCCACCCTTGGCAGCAACAAGTTCGAATGGACAACCCATTCTGATTTAAAAATAATTAAAAATAAAAAAACGGCCAAGCCATTGTCTAGGTTGATGGATCAACCACCCAGGTCAGTAGGTCGTTAACCAAATCAATGATTTTTGGACTATGAGCGGTTTAGGGTGAAACATAACCAATTGCCTAACCCATTCTCGGGTTAACCAATCCAACCACCCGGTCCAATCCAATTTTCAAAACCATGTTGATAAGTATAATCTCCGATTGAATTCTTAATAACTTCTAAAGCCTCTACTTTGAGTTAGGAATGAATGTAGACCATCTTAGCCATCCTCATGTCTAATGAGAAAATAAACAACTTCAAAAAAAAAGCATAATCCAATTTATCCTCGCTTAGCCTACTTGGACTATGTAGCTCTGATTTCGCTTCAAAGAGGACTTCTTCCCATGGTCTATAAATAGGGTATGCCCCTATAGGCTTTGGAACCTTTGACTAGACTCTCTAAAACCCATATAAGCACAAGAAAGTCATCCAAGGTTCTGTAATATAAGAAGATCCCCAATAGATGCAGCCCAAGTGAGAATCAAGCTTAAAACTCGATAAGATGAAATTACTTAAAAGCTGAAAATTTCGCATGAGGAGAAACAATTTCTCCCCAAGGGATCGAACATGGAATTTAGACCATGGCTTATCAAACCAAAAACAAAAATAAATCATAATTGAAGCTTGATGGAGATCACCAAAGACATAACAATCAACAATGGTAGGTAGTTCACACTAGGATATCAAAGATGGCTCAATCCCTACTTCACACTAGGACTTTTCTCCCCTTGAATGCAACAACGAATTGCCAATGAGAATGCCTTTTGAGTGTATTTGATCCACCAAAATAGATTGCTAATGTTGTACCATAACTGGTTTCAACAAGTTAAAGAAAAAACACCCTAATTAAAAACCTATCTCAAATCTAATGATAATGGTCTCTGTTACCGGTTGAAATGGACCGAGGGCAACACTGTCAATTCGCTCCTAAGCCGAGGTGTGGTTGAGTAGTCCGAGGCCTGAAGATGCCAAGGGCTGGTAGGCCTGTCCTGCGAGGAGCAAAGAAGAGAGTCGTCAGAGATCCCGGGTTGGTCCTCGAGGTGGAGATTCTAACGATCAGGTTAGTACGAGAGCGGTGCAGGGTGGATGAGGCTTGAGGTGTGAACACTCAGGCGAGGCCACAAAGGAGACTAAGAGTTCTCAAGTGCTTGTTCTTGATTCTAAGTTCCAGTATTTTACCTTGAGTGGGTTGCCTCCTACTTATACTTGAGGTTTGAATTATGTGGTCTAATATATGAATTCCTCTCCGATTCATTCATATAAACCTAATCAATTAAGAGATGGCCACTCCTAATCGCATTAAGCAAATAACTCAGACTATATGGAAATCACGATCATGGATGAATYATAATAATAAAAATATATTCATTATCATGGTTAGRCTTTCCACAGCCCTAGCTATAAATAAATCAGTTCATGATAAATTAAATAAAGCAAACAAGAGGAAAGAAAGAACTCATGATTTCGCCCTTGGAGCTGAGATCTTCTCTTCTACTTGCAGCCACCTCCTTCTTGAAGTTTTCTTCCTTTGCTGATCTTCTTGAAGTTTTCTTGATGATCTTCTTGATTACTTCAAAGGGAACTTCAGTAATTGAATCCGTGATAAATTGACTCCTTGATGCTGGTACACCCCCCCCCCCCCTTTATATAGCTTTAGGAGGAGGGGCTGTTTCCAACTCCTCTTAGGAGTTCTTTCTTAAAATTAGAAAGTCCTAATTAGATCTAATCCTATCCTATCATATCTAGTTTTATCTTTCTAGAATTACAATTGAAATTTAAATCTGATAGGACTCTTTATTCTCGAATTCGAGTTGGGCTTCTTTAATAAATTTGGCTGCTACAAGGCTTTTGTGCGAATTGGGCTTTAGTTGTGAACTGGGCTTTACTACGAATTTACTTCGACTTCAGCCCCAATTTTGAACTCGACGCAGACCGAATCTATCAAAACCCAAAACATGAAAGTTGTGGAGTTCCCCCTTATATTTCCAGCACATCTTGAATCATCCCAATCGGAGTCTGGATGTGAGAGTTATTCCCAGATTACTTAATGGTGCCGAAACTGTCAAAAACCTTCCGATTAGCCTTGTCTTCCTTCTGACGACTTCTTTCCTTGCCCTGAATCAAAATATCAGCGTAGTGAGTCCAATTAAGTACTAATTAAGTATAAAAGACTGAATATTTGGGGATAAAAATATGAAAATTTTTTCTCTCATCAAAGTTGCCTGGAGGTAGGTGGGCTCGGAGGTCCGAATGTGGTCCATATGTGAGGGGCGTGGTCATCCGAGGCCGCCAAGTGCAGCCATGCCATTGGTTCCGGAATGCATGCCGAGCTCTGTTTCCATGCGCGCCCTGATTGGGTCTGCCCTAAGCGCCACCATCTAACATGCGCAAGCCCGCTATTGGGAAACGCCCTCTGCGCCTACATCATTTGCCCCCGACTCTCGAGGTCATGGTGGAGGTCTGAGTTGAGGACCTCGGCTTTGGCCAAAGAGAGTGCGTCAACTATTCTAGGAGGTGTTGCTGGGCCTTCTGGATAAGGGTCTCGACTTTGGCTTGTCGGGGAGGAGCATAATGAGGCCTGTGGTGGCGTCGACTTGACCTTTGTTCCTTCCTCTAAGGGGTACCATGGAGAATTCAGCTATATGGAGGTCTCGGCCTCGGCTTCAGCGTCTGTGCTAGAGATGGACGAGAGGGATCCTTGCCCCTTGCCCTGCTTTCTTTCTTATATCTTTGTTTATCCTTTTTTGCTAAGGGCCTGGTCTCCCCATCCGAGGCTTCATCTTTTGTAAGTGTTGAACATAAATACTTAATGAAACATTCTTTTTGCCTATCTTGTGCCTTCATTACTTGCTTTTTTTTTTGCTTCGGGGGTCTGTGCTCCCTTCCAAGAGATCACAAGTAGCAAAAAGTCGAAGTCTAAGGTWCCCTATTACTTAGTCACTCACCTAGGAAGTTAAAGGGGTTTGGCCAAGGACGAACTGTGTCGCTGAGGTGTTTGAGGCYCCTTCCATTAGTGAGGAGGAAAGGGAGTTTTCGTTAGCTCTCCTGGCCTGCACTTTGTCCCCTTAGGAATTGGTTGGGCAAGGTCGAGGTGAACCACCGAGGTGCTCAGGGTTGTGCCCCACCAAACCTTTGACGCGCTAAGTGTGTGAAGCCGAGGTGGACTATTGCCGCCAAGGGTCGGGGTGAGGAGTATACCTTGGCCGACCTGGCTTACCCTGTTTTTTCGAAGTGCCCTAGGGGTGATCCTTCGGGCAGCCAGGGTTACTGAGGTGCGCTTGATTGAGGTCACCATATTTTTCCTGCTTGAAGAGGTACTTAAAATATTTTCGTTGTGTTTGTTCGTTGTAGGCCGAGGTTATTAGCCGATGCTTGTAGCCAAGGCCCTTGCCATTCCCTTCCTTAGTAAGAAAGCGAGGCGGACATATTGTTTGTGAAGAACCATGTGTCCTGACCACCGTCTAGTCCAAGTGTGGAGCCTTAAAGGAGGTTGTATACGCATCAGTCAATCGTGTGGCCGAGGGGTCCTGGCCCCTTATAAAAAATAAGAACTTGTACACTAAAACACTAGGCCGAGGGGGAGGAACTTTGCACTTGCATTCACTGTTCAGCTACTAGGGAGTACATTCACTGGTAATACCTCCAGAGATTTTCCGAGTTCCATGTCTGAGGGACTGTTCTTCCATCTAAGTGTTCGAACCGAAATGTGTCGGGGCCAACAACTTGCTTGACTCTGTAAGGACCTTCCTAGCTGGGGCTGAGCTTGCCTACACCAGTCTCGGGCACCATGACTTTTTTGACGACGAGGCCTCCTTCTCTATAGTGTCTCTCTTTCACCCTTGAGTTATAGTAGCGAGCTACTCTCTACTAATAGGCTACTACTTTGACATATGCCTATTCTTGGACTTCTTCCAACAGGTCTAGGTTGGTTCAGAGTTCTTCGTTGTTCTCGACTTTGTTGTATCCCTCAGTTTGATGCGTCAACTGGCCGATCTCTGCTGGGATGATGGCTTCAGTGCCATAAGTTAGGTTGAATGCAGTCTCTCCCGTAACTATCTGATGTGTTGTTTGGTAGGCCCATAGGACGTTGTTTAGTTCATCGGCCCAGAGACCTTTGGCTCTGTCGAGTCTAGTCCTTAGTCCTTATAGGATATTCCAGTTGGTGACCTTGGCTAGGCTGTTAGTCTAAGGGTAGCCTACTGAGGTGTATTGCTACTTGATGCCGAGGGAGGCACACACTCTTGGAACCTTGCATCATCGAACCGCTTCCCGTTGTTAGTGACTAGCATGTTGTGGAGGCCGAAGCGCCAGATGATGTTCTTCCAGAAGAAGTTTTGTATCATCCTGGTCATGATGGAAGCCAGGGGCTCRGCTTCGACCCATTTGCTGAAGTAGTCAATGGCAACGAGGAGATCCATGCCCCACTGGACAAAGGGCCAAGGGCTAGTGAGGGCTGATAGGGTTGTGGCTGGTCAGTGGGAGATGTTGGAGTGTCTCTAGCACCAGTCACATTTTTGTGCTAGAATGGTTGCATCCTTCTGAACTGTCAGCCAGAAATACCCTTGCCTTAGTGTTTTTTGGGCCAAGGCTATGGCTCCGAGGTGGTTGTCGCATATGCCTTCGTGAATCTCTCGGAGCACATACTCACCCTCCTCCTAGAGCCATCGGAGGTAGAGCAAGGTAAAAGACCTTCAGTACAAGGATGGGCAACGATGGGGTCCATCCAATGTGGTCGAGGGTTGCGCCAGAGGTCCTTGCCAATTTTGATAGGGTGTCAGCTCTCATGTTCTCAGATCATGGGACTTATCGCAGGGAGAAGTGCTAGAAGAAGCGGATGAGTTCTTGCACCTTGGCTAGGTATTTGGCCTTGCTCTGTTCCCTGGCCTCGTACTCACCATTGACTTGGTTCACCACCAATTAAGGAGTCGCTGAAGACCTCAATGTGCTAGGAGTCGAGGCCCTTCGCGAGCTATAATCTGGTGAGGAGGGCTTCATACTTGGCCTCATTGTTATATGCCAAGAAGTTGAACCTCAACTCGTACTCCACTTCGGTGTTGTCCGGGATGAGGAGTATCAGGCCAGCTCCACTTCCCTTGGAGCTGGATGATCCATCAACAAATAGCTTCCAGGTAGGCTGAGCGCCCTCAGTTGGTCGAGGCCTTTCTTCCTCTTCTTCTTCTAGGGCTTGGCGAAGGGCTCGGCTAAAGGTGTGCTCTGCTACAAACTCAACCAAGGCCTGTGCTTTGATTGCAAGTCTCAGTTGGTACTAGAAGTCAAACTCAGATAGCTCGACRGCCCACTTGACCAGTCATCCCGAGGCCTCAGGCTTAGCAAGGATGGCTTTGAGAGGTTGATTGGTCAGGACCGTGATGGTGTGGACTTGAAAATACAGCCTGAGCTTCCTGGCTGAGACCACTAAGGCAAAGGCCAGCTTCTCCACCTCTAGATATCGAGTCTCAACGTCATAGAGAACTTTGCTGACATAGTAGATTGGTCTCTGTACTCCATCTTCTCTGATCAGTACCAAGCTTATGGCCTCGTCCCCGGCCAAGAGATATAGGTACAACACGTCTCTTGGGAGTAACCAAGTGAGGAGGGGAGGCGAGATGAGGTAGGACTCTAACTCTTCAAAGGCGTGTTGACACTCTTCTACCCATTAAAAGTTTTTCATCTTCTTGATGACCCGGAAGAAGGGTAGACAATGGTCGGCCAACTTTGACAGGAAGTGGCAAAGGGCAGCCACTTGGCCGGTAAGTCTTTGGGTTTCCTTGACCAACCGAGGTGGTGCCATATCCAAGATAGCTCGGATCTTCTCTAGGTTGCCCTCTATACCGTGTTGCATGACGATGAAGCCTAGGAACTTGCCCGATGTGACGCCAAAGACACACTTGTTGGGGTCGAGTTTCATGTTGTATCTCCGCAAGGTGTCGGAGGTCTCGGCTAGGTCTGAGGTGTGTTGGTCGGCTTTCAGGCTTTTCACCACCATGTCATCTGATGCTGCGCGATCTAGCTRCTCCCTGCTGGAGGTAATCTGGCTTCCAGGCGGACARCGGACAGTTGAGCTYCAAGAGGATCAGAGAACCCAGGGTTGCTAGCCCGGCGAGGTCGCTCTGATGCTTAAGTCAGTATACTTGTTGCGAGCTAAAAGTAGCTTAAGAATGCAGAGAGCTAGAGAGCATATAAATCACGCGTACCTTGAACCTCCGAGGGTGGAGCCTTTATATAGTCGAGTCCCCGCGGGTTTCACGGATCAATTCCAGGATCTTCGTCACGATACGATCCCGTTTTCGCGTTAGTTGGAGGATAACGTTGCCAACCGATAAGGTTCATAACTTCTGCCTGAATCGGACGAGGAGATAATGCTAGTTGTTACGCGGCGTGATCCCGTGAGGCCTGGGATCTATTGGAGAGGTTTTCGAGATCACTACGTAGTGGCATGTTGGTATCCCCGAGCTGATGTCCTTAAGTCCCGAACTRGGTTGAGTGCTGAAGTGCCTTGGCATCGAGGTGTTCTTGTTGCGATCTGGTACTGAGGCGGTCTCATCCCAAGGTGGCCTTGTCCCGAGGTCACTTTAGCTCGGGGTGGTTGGGTACCCGAGCTCGATCTACTGCAGACTGGTCATGATAAGCTGAGTTGTCATCTCTTGGTCAGGTCGTGTCCACGTGTCCCCTCTTTACTAGGTCGGGCCAAATCACCCTTCATCAATTGCCCCCCACTCCCTGAGCCAGGGGTCCCGACCCGGGGCAGGGAGTTCAGGACGAGACAAGTGGATTTGGCCCGAGGTCCAGGCAGCTTGTCGGACGAATCGCTGGTCGGACTTGTTCGTCAATCTGGCTCAACCAGGAATAACCCAGGTTGCGTCTGGTTCATGCGCGGACGTCACGCGATCTACAAACTCCGCAGACGTCAAAAATGCGCTAAACCGATTTCAACCTCGTCGGTCGGGCAGCCGGTTTTCCTAGGAGCCATTGGATTGCCTCGATCTCGACCGTTGATTTTCRGACATACCAGCATAAATAGGGGGCCCGAGACTCATTTGCTTCGCCACAAATTCGCAAACCTTTGTTCTGAGATCGCATTCAAGCTTCTTAGCTCAGTTTCTCCAATCCGATGTCTTCTTTTAGTTTGGTCTTTCTTTGGTGAGTCTTCCCTAGCTCTCCTTTTCTAATTGTCTTTTCTTTGCCATGTCTAGTTTTAGTTTAGATAGTCTTTTAGATGAGAGCGGTGAATCCGCTGGGGCCAAGGTGGGTACCTCGGCTCAGGTCGTAGATCGCCTTACCGAAGAAGTTACTTCGGGTCAACAAGCGGTCTGCGGTCCTCCTGAGGTAGAATCATCTCGGGAGGCCCGAGAGGCCTCCGGTGGTCTAGCATCCACCTCACACCGAGGTCGGCAGCCAGATAACTTTGGCCCATCGACAATGACAGTGGACAGGCTCCAAGCCTTAGTAGCTCGGTATAGGCTTTCGAGTGATCTTGTCTATAGTCTACCGATAGGCAACTTTCCCTGGGAGCACGGTCACAACGAGATTATGATCTTCGAGGAACAGATCACAACTGGTCTTCGTCTTCCATTTCACCCCCTTATTGTCGAAGTCATTAAACTCTTCAACATCACCATAGATCAGTTGCACCCGAACTCCATCCGCAACATAGTAGGAACCATCTCGATCTTCCACGACTATAACCTACCCCTTGACCTTGACATTTTTTCTTCAATCCTTTCGATAAAGAAGAATTACTCCTGTGTTCTACCCGAGCACAGGCGGACTTACTACTTGTCCCCACGTTCGGGCTACAAGCTCTTACACGAACTCCCAAACAGGGTCCCGGCCTAGAAAATGGGCTACTTTTTAGTCCATAACACTAAGGGGTGGCCTTTCCCGACCCACTGGAGGGCAGCCATCCAAGATCTCGGTGACAGGCTGGACTTGAAGACAAGGGAAGCACTCCAATCCTAGGCGGAGCTCGGTCTCAAGTTTGTGGACTATGTGACCGAAGACAAGCTCGTGCAGGCCGGTCTCAGTGGTATCAGAGCGACAGGTTCGAATCTTGAACCAAGAAATCAGATCTGAACCTACGCAATTCGGTAGAAATTGTTATATCCGGGTATTGCGCAGTTTGTTGTTTTATTTCAAGAAACTGTTTCTTGTTGAGGGCGATTGATCTGAAATTAATTTTGTTTAAATTTGAAATTTATTTAGAATTGTTATTGATTTATTTCTTGATTTAATGGACTATTCGTACCTGGAGATCGAAGTGCAGATTTGGCGAAGATTGTCTGCACATTCTCTTTTTGTAATTTCTATTTAATTCAATTTGTAAAATATTTTTTTTTATTTTTCTAGACTGAATGTATAGGATTCAATCAAGGATGTAATTAATTAATAGAAATAGGATTTCTATTTTATTTTCTTTTCTTGATTGAAGAAGACGACGGCGCTGGAGATTTGCAGATGGAGGAATCGCATTCTGCGTTTTGTAGTTTATGAAACTGCAACCCTAGTGACTAACCTCTGTTTTGCAGGTGGTGTGAACAGTCCATGTCTGGTTTATGATTGTCTAAAATCATAAATACTAATTTCAGATCTTTCCTGAATTAATTCTTGAATTGAAAATCAGTTTCAGACCATCTCGAACCAGATTGAACCAAATATGTTTGCACCGAATCTAGGATTCGAAAGGGGACTGTTTTCAGTCCAGATTTCTCACACTTTCAGGCCCAAATCCGATGTTCAATTGCAGGGATTAATTCGGCCCAACCTGTAAAGCCCAGTTTTAAAGAGTTAAAACTGCAAAAGCCATTTTTTTGTGAGAGATGCTATATGGGCCGAACTGCTAATTGCTATTCAGCCCATATACCTAGATGATATTAATTGTTAATATTGTGTTTTTGTTGGGCTGATTAATGGGCTTTACAGCTAGTGAAAGATTGGATCAATTCTTCCATATCATGTGATATGTGGATGTATGATGTGTTGCGACCATGGGCCATAAGCACTTGGCCCATGATGATTCGTTAGTGGCTCTTGCGCACACCATGGCTGAATGCACATCATTGCCATGGTGT
>NW_010729287.1:770651-797049 GCF_000365185.1 Nelumbo nucifera | reverse complement strand
TCTACTCGACAAAAGGTGCTGAAACAGTTCATGACCGCACAGATGACTAAGGGGCAGCAAGTGCATGACCATTGTCTTCGGATGATGGGCTACATAAACGAGCTGGAGGCCCTTAGTTCCGGGCTAGATCTGGTCACACAGATCAATGCTATTCTCAACTCTCTGCCTCCATCCTTTGACCCATTCATTACGAATTATAATATGAACAAGTTGAATGTCAGCGTCCAAGAGCTCAACAATATGTTGCAAAGAGCTGAGGAATTAATAAGGAAGGATGAGCCGATAGCCATGCTTGTTGAAGCTGGCAAATCTGGCAAGAAGAAGAAGGCAAAGAGAAAGCCTCAGAAGAATTCGAATTACAAGAATTCGAACCCTAGGGATTTTGCAGCACACACACTCTGCAGTTTTGAGATAGGATCTCAAAAACCCTAGAGAAGAATAGCAGTTCGCCATCTTCTTCTCTAGCTTTCTCCTTCAGCAGCCGCCGCCATCTACTGTAGTTCGATTTCTCTATGAGAGAAAGATCAAGAAAGAGTTCTTGATATTAGTCTTTGCTGAAAGGCTGATTCAGTTCGGTGCTCATTGTTTCCAAAGGATTCTTGTGAAGGATTCAGTGTGTAGGACGCACTATGCTGGTTCTGATCCATAGTTGTTGTGTCATCTTCAGTAGGAGCAGATCTTGGTGTCTTCTTTGGATGTGAACACCAACTTTGGGAGATATTATTTCTCTGGATCAGGTATAATCACTCCCTTCTCTTTTGGTTCAGATCTGGTTTGGTTCTGGTTCAAGTAGGATCCTTGAATCTTGATTCTAAAATCAGGGAATGCGATTCCTAGTTGGAAGGTAGATAGGAAATTTTTGAAATTCGCCCACCCATTCCGCAACAGTTTTGGCGTCCATACGATGGATTCTACCATCCCTTTCAAGCGATGAGCTGCTCTTGGAAGATCACTATCTCATCAGGACCATGCTCCTAGGGATAGTCTCCGGAGGGGAGACTATAGACAAGGTCTCTAGGGAGGTTAAATTGAAGAACCAATGTCCTAAGTCTCTCCATTGACATGGAGGAAGGACCAAAGCTATCTGGCTCCCTGCCCCGAGAGGTAGAAGCAGTTTCGCCAGAAGCCTCCCAAGCTTCCGAAGCCTGCCTCCAAGCTCCCCCTAAGCTCGAGGGGGCATCATCTTGGTCATCACCCTGGGAAAAGACATGGTACGGATACCCAGACATACTGACAAAATGATAAGACTCACCAGGGAAGAGATGAACCGAAAAGACGGTGTGAACAGAAGAAGAGCTCAGGCAGCTAGATGAAGACGCAACCTCAGAATCCGAAGGCAAGGCAAGTTAGCGTAAAAGAAATGAGACCTGGGGCCCTCCTTTTTATAGCCACTGTGCCCTCAAATCGACGGCTCAAATTAAAACGGATCTGACTATTCACAATTAAGCTGACCGCATGCCTCCTGAAGCTGAAACGTAACTTGCTGCACATCTCCCATGATTAAGGTAATGACGGCTGCACGTCTTACGGAACTGAGAACCGCTTCGGCACGTCTTTTGGGATTCAAAAAGTCTAGAGACCTCCTGACTTCTGCGTGTGTATTTAATGCGATCAGTCAATCAAGTTTGAACTTCGGGTCAAATCCACCCGTCACACCTCATGAACACCTCACGCTAAGGTAGCACCCTTAGCCCGAGGAATGGGGGGCAATTGATGGAGGGTGATTTGACTTGACCCCTTGAAACGGTGACACGTGGACATGACTCAGCACAAGTAACAGCTCAGCACAACGACCTGACTGCGACTAAGTAACGAGCCCGTAGGGCAGCTCGCTATGTCACAGCTCGCCACAGGGTGAGCTCGCTACGGCGCAAGCTCGAGGACCCCCGACGTACTGAAAGGGAATATTCCAAGACAAGTCTATCCCAGCTCGCGAGCTAGGATAACCAGCTCGCTCCAATACTTAGGCAGAAAAACTGCCTCAAGAGCCACTTCAAGAGGAATCACCTCGAAGTACCCTTAGGAGCTCGCTGCAAGGTAACTCGCAACAGGGTAGCTCGCTACAAGGCAGCTCGCTACTAAGCGATGTGACATTTTTAGGAATCTTTAATCTGACAAGACCGTACCCGTCAGAGTGCACCACGTCTCCTGACTGGCGGTGCACTCCCTGCCAGCCCGACAGACTGCACCCACATCTCTCAACAGATGGTGGCATGTATGTCCTTCTGGGATGTGTCACTCACCCAATTTGGTAGTACTCTGCAACGGTTACCTGTGCAGCCCTGGAAAATAATGGCTGGGACAGAGGTTCAGTGGCGGTTACGCCCGATTTGACAAGAACTCTCATATTTAAGAGCCCCATGGTCGAAGGGGAAAGGTATCTTGAACATATCTGATCTTTATCGCGAGCTAATCTCAAACACTTAGTGATCTAGCGTGACTTGCACTCTTAGCCTTCTTTGCACTCTTTACTGCTTTCTCCAGCGTCTTAACTTAAGCATCGGAGTATTCCCACCGGACAAGTCACCCGGGGAAAGCTTCACTGTCTTCTTCTCAGGTACCGTCCGTCGCCAGCCAGGAGGCAGTCGACTGCCAGCTAGGAGTGCCCGAATTGCACAGCATCATTTCTAAAGCATTTGGGCAAAATTTTCTTGGCAAATTTCTAAGGTGAAGTCAATAGTATTTTGGGAAAATCTAACAAGCATGCCAATCTCTTGATATACACATGGAATCCTTTGTTCTTTTGTTTTTGTTGAGATCATCATTCATTCACTCGAACTATTTGAGATGCTTCTTTATTTTTCTCTATTTTCCTAGACCATCAATATAATTGTATGCCCAACCTATTTTCATCCGTTTAAACTATTTGAAATGTTTTTTATGTTAATATTAGTTTGTTGCATTTGTTAAAAGAATGTACATCGGTGATTAGGAATTGAAAATTGAAAACTGAAAATCATTCATAAGGTGAAAGTATATTGGGCCTCTTTTTTTTTTTTGTTTCCATTGCTCAGAGCCAAGTGGTTCAAAGTTCTAACTTCAAGAACCATATCTGAACTAAATAACAAAATCTCAAGAAGTAGAAAAGGAATACTAAAATCTCGAAAGAGTGCATCTCTAAAATTCCCCGAGCCAATTCAATTCCATACTTGTGGACAATAGCAGAACTTGAGAAGTATATTACATAATTCCAATTCATAGAAAGTATATTATATAATACCAAAGTCCCTCTCCAACATCGCCTCTAAATATCAGCTAGGAAAAGCTTATTTCCTATAAGATAAGCCATTTTGTCTCCTAACAACCCCTCATAGAACTTCATAACAATGCAAATCTATCAAGGAAACAATAGTCTAATTTTATTCAAATCTATAAGTAGGAATAGTCATGGAAAACCATCCATTTTAAAGGGAATACTTAACTTACTCTTCCACTTTTAATGGTGATACCTTGAAGCACACAAACACCTTTTAATGTTTGGCCCCTAGAAAACAAATCTTCAAACTTATTCAAAAAGCCAAACATCTGATCCTCTTTGATTAGATGCAACATCTTGACTGCACCAAATGGTCCCCTCCAATCCTATGTTTAAATTTTAATGTTACAAGATCAATTTTAAATGTGAAACTTTGTCTCCATTTGTTTAGCAGGAGATATTAAATTTTTACAATAATTTCTGAAACAATAACCGTGAGGAATTTCTTTGTTGAAGAGTTTACATCATTGATGGTGCAATTACCTGACAATTTGGTTCTAGTTCAGTTTTTTAGCATCATTGATCAATTTGATGGTGCAAATGCACCTAACCATTAGATCTCAACTTCAGCCGGTATAAACATGTATGAGCATTCTAGACTATAAGATTAACTGATGGCACTCCAACATAAAACAAGACTGTCACAATGGGAGCAAATACGCTAATAATCTTCCTCTTAAAAAAGAAGAGACTTAAGTTGTGTATTTAATGATGAAATATGATCATGGTTAACCATTGCCCATAGTCATCAACAATAGTATCGGCATTTTGTTTTTTTAAGTTACCCATACACTCCTCTCCTCATTTTAAGACAAAATCACCATTGCCCCCTATTCCTAAAAATACTTCATAGTAGGTAGGTTACCAGGTTCCCATTGCCAACTTCATGGTTTAGATAATTACAAGAGAATATGGCGATGATCACTTCCAATCATAGTTTGGATCAACAAGAACTCTATCCAGCCATTCCAATATCAAATTAGAAGAGTATCACTTATTGGACCAAGTGTAAGCCGGGCTAGAATAGCCCAAGCCCATGAGCCCACAAGAATTGCATAAAACAAGTGAAGTCTCTTGTATCTCTTTCCCTCAATACACAAGRCGAGAACCATCAGTTATATGCAAGGTGTAGTCACTTTTTTATCTTTTTTTTTTTTATTTTTAGTTTTTTTTTCTAAACTATTTCAAAGGGGTCGGTTTAAGGTTTGTCTACTCCCTAAAATAGGTCAGGCCCTAAAACACTTAGCATAAGGGTGTATCGAAGGGTCACCAATATAATACATATCGATTGATATGCCCCGATACGTGATGGAATTTTAATCCTTGATATTGGCTTAAGCTTTTAATTGAACAACTCATGCCACATGGAAGGAAAACATTTTTAAGAAAAGGATTAGCACTTAGCATCTCTTGAGAGAAAGGGAACAAGGCTTGGTGGAGTGAAGTGAAATGGATGGGAGGGAAAATTGAATACAAGGCCAAACCAAAGGGTCTTGTCTTGTCTCTGATTAATCATCTCAATTTCCATGGTTCAGGTTGTGCCATCACTAGTGTTCTTTCAAAATAAGGTTGATGTTGTTGATGATGCAGAGCTACTTGAACTTGTAGAAATGGAGCTCCCTTGTATGTTCAAATTCAGGGTTGTTTGTTTTTGATGCATCTACTGGTTAAACTATATCATAGCTTGACTTCACAGGCACACTAAGCAAAGGAGTAACAAGGGGTGACTTGGTTTTGGAGGAACCTGGCCAGGGGGACTTATTTTTAAAATGTACTTTTTCATGATAGTGTGGCCAGTGTAATGTTGCTGTATTTTTTCCCTCCATTCCAAACACTTTGGGACATTGAGGTTTCCATATTAATAGAATGACTAATTCATTTTTTACCTAATTTACTTCTTTGGCAAAGCTACTTAATTTCTACAAGTTCCTTGGTGATGAAATTCCAATTATCTGGGGTTCAACTTTGTCTGCCTTGAATAGGACAAATGAAGAAATATGCAACAAGGCTATACTAAAATTAATGGATGTTGTGGATGAGTACATACCTGATCCCATTCACCAAATTGACAAGCCATTCCTAATGCCAATTGAAAATGTCTTCTCAATTCAGGTAATTGCAAATATAATTTCCAGAGTTTCAATTGCAAATAAATTTTTACAGAAGGGAAGTATGGCATGCTGGGAAAAGGATTTATTCCTCATTCTCACTAATGTTGCAATGCTTATGGTGGAAATTAGATTATTTAAAATGCATCCTGAAATGTATACTATGATTTTTTATCATAAATTCTGCTTTCTTGATTTCTGAAGCTCACTTAAGCCTTTCAAATAGGCAAGGTAGTTACTACTATGGATTTGTTATTTTACCACATCAGTCAATAGTTATATCACCTTTCCCATTGAATTTCCTTAAGTAGAAATTTTATTGTTACTATTGTTGTTGCTGCWATTATTTATTTTGAATCTAAGATATTTTAGGCTTTTAGTATTTCTTCCCATAATGCCAATTTTTTACATCTTCTGAATAGCTACACAATRGGTTAGCCCATCCCCTAACCCAACCAGCTGGTTTGCACCTTGCTTTCCCGTAATACCATATTTGTTGCTTCTAGCTAAGACTATTAATAGGAAATATTCCCTTCAACATCTAAGGCACCAGGAACCAAGGGAAATGGGTTCTTGGGTTGCCAAAGGTAGATGGTTTACTGGATGCCTTAGTACTGCTAATGTTATGTTGCCAAAGGTAGATGGTTTACTGGATGCCTTAGTACTGCTAATGTTATGTGGTGCTCCAATTTCGGTCCCTTTTGAAAACACCATCACGAGATTCATATCTTGCCTTTTGTTGAGAGCCCACACTATGGCCTCATTCCCATTGGAATGCCCACCTCAAAAACCACAACCACTGGACTATAGTGGGATTTGAGTGGATAATTCACATTTTATCAATTTTCACTAACCAAATAACTAGACTTTGTTAGTTACTTTTTATGCTAACTAGGGCAATCAATGGACCAAATATTGGTATAATCTGATCCGGTCTAATATGGGTCTCATGCAAATGGATCAGTTCCAATCCAATCCAATGAATACTTTTGACCAGTTTGGACCGATCCAATTTAATGTCCGAATCATCTAATCTGTTACAGATTGATTTTAATTTACATTGGTTCCAACCCAAACTTGGTCCATCGAACAATCCATTCAAATTGATTTTAATTTAGACGGGTTCAACCCAAAATTGGTCCATTCACACCCTTAATGCTAACTAATCACACTTAACATGATTGTGAAAATGCATCTCCCTTGTTAATTTGAGTTTTCTTTATGTTAATCTCCAGTTGAAATGGATATGAGATTTGGTGGTTTGATTATACATCCAACATCACCAGGGAGAAAAAGAGGTAGAGTTTGCTCTAATGGCTTTGATGGAAATACCTTCACAGTATAAAACAACGATGAGGCTTGATGCTTGCTTGCTTCATGTAACTTTAATTTTTGTATACATGTAACTTTAATTTGYATACAAGTTGCAAGAAAAAGGTTCACTTGATGCTTGATTCATTTTGTTTTGTTTTTTGACTTATTATATTTTATTTTTTTAAGGAATGAGACATGCTCCAAGTATTCCATCACAAGATAGTTACATGTAAAGTAAAGTTGGAGCTTTTCAAGATGTGGAATCAACCTCTCATGAGTTATTATCATTTTCAACAAATTCGTTACCATGGTTACTTAGCTCAAGACACAACTTTAGATATGTGGGTGTATACATTGGACCAATTTTCTATATGTTAATTGTATTATTTATGATAGAAATTTGGAAACTGTACTATATTTTTAACACCTTTGTGATCAATACAGTTGGGATGTAATTCAATAACATTTCACAAGGTTTGTTGCTTAAAATATTTATGAGAAACATTTATTCAGTTGTGGCCACTTTACAATTAACAATGTTTTACTTGATTGTTGTGTATGGAAGCTTAAGGTAACAAGTGCTTGAGTGTTATTAATTCAACAATAAATCATAAAAATTGTTGTCATAAATATTTATAAGAAACAATTGTTCATTAGTTGCTAATTTACAATTGGCAACAATTAACATAATCATTATATAAGGAACTTTGGGGCAACAATTGTTTGATTGTTGCCCATTCAACAATAGTTTATGCAGGTTGTTGCCTAAGATAATTGTTAGATACAACTCTTCAACTATTGCAACTTTATAATTAGTAATAACTAACATTATTGTTAGRGACGGTACCATTAGGCAACAAGTAATTGATTGTTGATAAAAAATTATATAGGTAATAGTTTTTTATGCATTGCTCCTAAAACAATTTGTTTGATAACAGTTGCAAATGGTTGTTGCAAAAAACTATTTTTGCCAACAATTGGACCAGTTGTTGTGAAAAAACATATATCGCAACACTTGATTGTTGCAAAACACTTTTAACAACGGCTTCGCTAGCAACAACTCATTCCATTCTAAGTAAAACATTTGGCAACAGTTTTTCCTATATTGGGAACAATCTTTTACTATTGCCAGAGGTCATTTTTCTTGTAGTGACTATATGTAGTTGTGCAATGAAATCCCATAATTGTTAGAACATAAACACTCAGTTGGGCCACACATACAGTACAAGTGCCATGGATGAACGGTTAGGCTTGTATTACATTACGCAACCACAAAATCTGCTGATGTGAACTGTATCACCATAGACATAAACTTTAGCCACCCAAACCATGGGCCACCAAACAAGCCATTTTAACCAACAATATGAAAATCATAATCTGTAAATGTGTTGCAATTACATTGATATTTGATAATAGAGCACTTAGTTTCAGAAAGGAAAAGAATATCAAGTCAAACATTTTCTATGAGGCTTCTCATATTCTAAACTACCGAAGGGCTCCCTCCTCCCTATCAGTTCTAGGATAAAACTTTCATGGCACTTAGTGGGGCTGGTTAGGGCTCGCCTCCTCAACCGACAATGTTGAACAAGAATAGAAGAATCACGACATATAGTTTTACTGGCCACCGTGTGCTAGTTGTTTAATGTTTCTGAGGTTCGGAAAATAGCTCACWTAAGCTAATATGGAATCGCCACCCATCATTTGAAGGAAATAGAGATGATGGAACCTTTGAAAGTGATTTTCAAAAGTATATATTTTTTTGTTTAAAGACTCCAAAGCACAAGGCACCGACTAAACCAATCCATGTAAGACTTGGATAGGAAAGGGAAGGGATTATGCACCCCTCTCCCAGGTCCAATAAGTGGGGCCCACATGGAGTTTCGAATAAACACAAGCACAGGTGAACAATTATATAATCAATGAATATCATACTGATTACAAAAAAAGCAAACAACAAAAAGCCAACCCAAAAGAGTCTTCCCTATTTCTATGTATTATTATCATTATTTTTTTTACTCTTTTATTTTATGTATTCACCATAGTTAACATTCCTACATCATTCCCAATGAGTAGAATGTCATCTACATATAGAATCAAGAACGTAACCTTATGCCCAATGGTCTTCCTGTAAATACAGGGCTCATCCAGATTTTGTTCAAAATCAAACTGTTTGACGGTAGAGTCAAACCGGATATTCCAACTCCTATAAGCCTGATTCAGTCCATATATGGATCGGTTAAGTTTGCATACCATGTGTTCCTGACCTGCAGGAATGAATCCTTGTGGTTGTTGCATGTAGATATATTCAGTAAGATCTTCTTTCAAGAACGCGGTTTTGATATCCATTTGCAAAACCTCGTAGTTATGCTATGCTGCTACAGCTAGCAAAATCCTAATAAACTTCAGCATAGCCACCGACGAGGCGAAAATGTTTCCTCATAGTCGATTCCCTCTTTCTGAGTGTACCCTTTCGCCACAAGACGAGCTTTATAGGTCCCGATGTTACCATCTGGGCCATTTTTCCTCTTATAAATCCACTTGCAACCAATTGCATTCACCCCAAAGGGTGGGTCCACAAGAGTCTAGACCTTGTTGGTCTCCATCGAGTCCATCTCGGCTTTCATGGCATCTACCCACTTCATGGAATCTATGTCCAATATAGCTTCCGCATAATTCGTGGGATCCTTCTCACTTGTCGTGGCTTCCACCAAGTAACTTTCTTGGTCATAACGTAACAAACTGGAGGCCTGGATACCCGGGTAGACCTTCTTGGTTGAGTATTTGGAGCTTGTAAGACATCTCCCACTACTCCTACGCTCTCCTCATTAAGAACTACTTCTTCTGAAAATTGTCCAGGATGTAATCTTCTTCAAAGAAACAGGCATTTCGACTGCTAAGCAGCTTTTGTTCTTTTGGATCATAGAATAGGTAACCTACAGAGCCTTTGGGGTAACCTTCAAATAGGCAACGACTGCTCTTAGATTCCAATTTGTCAGCACTAGTTCTTTTAACATGTGCCGGACAACCCCAAATCTTTAAGTGTCTCACACTTGGTTTCTTACCTGTCCAAAGCTCATAGGGAGTCTTCGGAACGGATTTGGTTGGAACCTGATTCAGCACGTTGATCGCAGTTTCTAATGCGTATCCCCAAAATGATGTAGATAATTCTGAGTGGATAAGAAGTGATCGGACCATATCCAATAAGGTCCAGTTCCTCTTCTCCGACACACCGTTTAATTGTGGTGTAGCGGGAGGGGCTAATTGTGATACTATCCCATTGTCCTTTTAAGTAGTCCCTGAATTCATCAGAGATAAACTCACTACCTCGATCTAATCGAAGGGCTTTAATTTCTCTCCCTAACTGTTTCTCCACTTCTTGTTTGAACTCCTTGAACTTTTCAAATGATTCAGACTTATGTCTCAATAGGTACACGTAACCATACCAAAAATAATCATCGGTAAAGGTTATAAAATAAATGTATTGATTACATGTCCTAACATTCAGGGGACCACACACATCAGTATGTATAAGGTCAAGTGTGCCTGTAGATCTTTTAGGCTTACCATTAAATAGCGGCTTCGACATCTTACCCTGAAGGCAAGGTTCACAGGTTGGAGATCTTCTACGGTTAAAAAATTCAAAGGACCATCCTTTACCAACCTTGTGATGGGATCTATGTTAATGTGGTTTGTGTTAATAAAAATAATATATATAATGAAAATATTAAAATTATTAATTATTATAATTCTTAATTTTTTAAATATAAAATAAAAAAGTAATATATAATTTTTATTTTTATCAAATATTTTTTCTCAAAATCGAGCTCGAGCCGAGTTGAGGTCGAGCTTATGCACCTAGGCTTCTACTAGCCTAGGACAGATGGCCTTACACAACCATCTTTTGCACCTAGYCGAGCCAAGGACAGATGGCCTTACACAACCATCTTTTGCACCTAGGCTTCTACTGGCCAACCATGCTAGAAAATACTCAAAGACATGTATGCAAGTGTCACACATGCCAAGTACATGGACAGTGAATACACCATCCAGGCAACAACCTCCACCCCGTTATAACACCATGGCTTTTCCATACTTGGGGGGTAGACCTGATAGGTAAAATATGCCCACCGTCTAGGGGATATTGCTTCATTGTTGTGGCTACGGGTTATTTTATGAAATAGGCGGAGGCCTATCACTGATGAGGATCTGCGCAGAAAATATAGAAATTTCTTAAGGCAACACATAGTCCACCAGTTTGGGATCCCAATGGGGATGCTTACGGACAATGGATTATCTATTGAGAATCAAGAAGTCCAAGATTTACTGGGGCAGTACAGAGCACGATTGGGGAGATCAACGACTTACTACCCACAAGGGAATGGGCAAGAAGAGGTGACTAACAAAACTTTGTTGAAGATGTTGATAAAGATGGCGGCCGAAAATCAAAGGGACTGGGCCGAGAAGTTATTTGAGACACTCTGGGCCTATCGCACAACAATTAGAAAACGTACACACACAACTCCATATTCCTTGTCTACGGCCAAGAAGCAGTCTTACTGAAAGAAATGCAAACAGTGTCTGCTAGAGTTGCTCATGAGATTGGAAATCATTTCCAGACAGAGTACATGAACCAGCTGCTTAGTAACAAACTAGAATGTGTAGAAGAAGCCAGAGAAAAATCATTGCAAAAACAAATAAAATACAAACAAATTATGGCTTCCAACTTTAACAAACTGGTAAAGCCTCGCAAATTCAAAGAAGGGGATAAGGTGTTGAAGACAACAATGCATCTGTGACAAGGGAAATCAGCTAGAAAATTTGCTCCTCACTGGATCAGACTGTACATTATTAAAGAAGCACATTCGACCGGATATTATGTGTTATGGGATATAAATACAAAYGAACAAAACGAGATAATGAATGGACATTTGTTGAAATTGTACAATGAATGACAATGATATTTTTATTTGATATGTATATGTTAATAAGATCCCTTTTATGTTTCAAATTCATGTGCTAATTATGTTTCCTTTGGCAACTATTTAATTCTTGTATATTACTCATGCGATATGGATTATTGTGATTTACTAATTGTGCTTTGGGATTGAACCAATAGTACAACCTCATATTTCTTGGCAATCCATGCATGATTGCATATTTCCTATGCGCAATTACATATTCCTTGGCAACTCCAAGTGTCATCTCTCATATTCCCTAGCAGCCCTAGGAAGGCCTTGGCAACCCCAAGTGTGATCTCTCATATTCCCTGACAACCCGAGGAAGGCCTTGGAAATCCTAAGTGCGATCTCTCATATTCCCTCACAACCCCAGGAAGGTCATGGCAACCCCAAGTGTGATCTCTTATATTCCCTGGCAACCATAGGAAGGCCTTAGAAACCCCAAGTGCAATCTCACATTACCCTAGCAACCCTAGGAAAGCCCTGGCAGCCCCAAGCGTGATTTCAAGTTACCCTGGCAACCCCAGAGAGACCTTGGCAATCTCTCAAGCGTAGTACCTTACTACCCTGGTGACCCCGTGAGTGATCTTACGGAGCCCTAGTAACCCCAAGCATGACACACTACTTACGAAACATGTGTAGTTAGTCTAAGGCACTAGTAAGATACCTCGTTTATATCGCAAACAGATAACAAAATGTAAGCGATGATAGCACACAGGCCACGACCTAACAAATGGGGGCTAAGTCATAGCCCAAGATTGAGAATGCTCTTTCACTCATTAAACATCACCCAAACATATCRATACCATCTCAAGATCATAACAGGTTCCCATCAAAGTAACAAACCCGACTAATGGGAATAGCAAAATATATATGACACAAAATGGCAAAAACATAATACAGTGCACATAAGAAAAAGTCGCTTTTATTGATTGGTATCAACAGTTGAATATTGACAAAACAATAGTAAACTACAAGATACAAATTTCCTATTCACTAAACCGTTCATTGTGCATTTCGATGATCTTCTCTAAACTCACCCTTTGTTCTTGCATGGTGACAATTTCTTGACGCTCTTCCTGTAACTGTGATAGCACCTTCTGTTGGTGAATGGCCTCGTCAAGAAGAGCCGATATCTTCTCCTCTGTCTTTGAAATACTGGCATCCACAACATTCAATCACCTACCAAGTTCATACAGGCCCTTGGAAGAAATTGGATTTGATTCCTTATAGCCGGTCTTCCAAAACCGTGAGCCATACGAATCACTCGCTCTTCGATATGCTCCATCCTAATGCCCATCGCAACGAATAAGATGCACGTCTTCAACCACTGGGCGAACAGAGACTAGGGGTGTAAATGGTATTCAAAAATTCGATTTCGAATTCGATATTCAACATAATCGAATCGAATTCGGATAATTCGAATATCTAATCGGTCGAATTTGGATATCCTATTTATACYGAATAGTTAATCGGATTTGAATTCGGATATGACCTGATTCGATTCGATAAATATCCGAATTCAACCAATTATTTGATTCTTATAGATAATATATAAAATATTTTGTATAATTTATATATAATAATTAAATTATATAAATAATTTATATATTTATATATTTATATATTTATATACTTTATATCAATAAAATATTTATTTTATATATTTATTAATTATCTAAAATAATTAATTATTCGAATTCGAATTAAATCAAATCAAATATTTAAATATTTAATCATATTTGAATTCGAATATTATTTTCAATATCCGTCGGATATCGAATCAAATTCAGATATCGGGTTTTCTAATCGAATTCAAATTCGGATATTTCCTTATCCGATTCGAATTCAATCCGTTTACACCCCTAATAGAGACCATGATAGTGACTCCACGGACTCTCACATAATGGAGTTCATTAAACCTGCCACATGTTTAAGGAGGCACTCATAATCACATGCGGAAATTCAACGGAAGGCAACCACCACTTCTCAATAACCACCCAATTAGTGGGTCAAAATGGGTGGATTGGTGTTTAACCCATCAGTCCGGATTGAGTGGACCCTTAGGTTCACGGGGCACATGAACCCTCCAATAGTAGACGTGGACGTCAACTCATGACAGGCGCTAGTCGTTAACTTCTATTTGTCCGGTTGAACCGGACACTAAAAACAAAAAAAAAAATGAAACTTGTTTTAAATTTTAGAATTTCATTTGAACTTCCCTTCCATCGGCATTTGGCTTTCGCCTTTTGCCGGAAAACCTTCAGTACGGTTTGCAGCGGACTGGCGCACTCCATTGGCAGCCGGAAAATCTCTCATCCAACTCGAACTTCCCTCCCATCAGTTTTTGGCTTTCACCTTTCGCTGGAAAACCTTCAGTATGGTTTCTAGTGGACCGGCGCACTCCATTGGTAGCCGGAAAATCTCTCATCCAAAGACCGGCGCACTCCATCGGCAGCCAAAAAGCCTTCAAAATATTCACTCCATCGATAGCCGGACCAGCGCATATCGAAAGGTGTGCACGTCGAGAAAGGCAAAAGGCGAAATCTCTCATCACAGCCAGAAAACCTTCAATATGGTTTCAACGATTCCACGCTGCTCTCCTCACGGCTTCATCAGAACTAGATAAGCGGGAATTCACTAGCAGCCAAAACGCTGGCCCTTCAGCAGCAACTACTTCTTTCGAGAGGCGGCATTGGAATGGCGATATCGCCGTCGTCTGTTCCCGACACTAGCTCTCAAGGCGGTGAGTTGGGGCTTCACCCACTTCCTCTAAGCCTGGCCAACGCTGATTCCTCGGATTCTAGGCTCCTCGTCATTTTCTTACTTTTTTCTTTATTTGAATCCGTAGAACGGAGAAGCTTCAGTTCAAGGGTTGTACAATGGATTCGCCGGATCTCTGTCTCGTACTGCTCAAACAGCAAACCAGCAACATTTTCACAATCCACAAGTGGGTACTCATTTGCTCAATTATTTAATTAATTCTAGTTTCTGGTTTGTGTTAATGTTAGCACAGAATTTCAGTGCACCGGCAACGACGGCACCAGCGGTAGGGGAAGCAGGAGGAGTTGGTGCCGCTCCCCAGAGGCAGCAGAGGGCGAGGGCCGGGAGAGGGTAGGAGGAGTGATGTTGTTTGTGCAGAAAAATCGTCACTGGCCGGAGAATGGGAGGGAGGAGTCTTTTTTCATTTTTTGTCTTTTAGTGTTCAGTTCAACCGGACGGATAGTAGTTAACATTAAACGACCGTTATGCTAAGGTTGGTTCAAAGGCGTCGACGTGCATGCCTCCTATTAGAGGGTTCACGCGCCCCGTGAACCTAAGGGTCCACTAATCCGGACTCTTAACCCACACCCAACCCAATTCAACCCACCAATTTGCCACCCCTGGATTCAAATTCGAATACGAGGTCTCCAAATCTAATTGGATTTCTAAAGATAAAATGTATTTAAATTTTTATCTTTTCGTATTTTAAAATATTAAAAGTGCAGCAAATCCGATTTGTGTTTGTTAGGATTCGCATTCAAATTACTTCTTCATATCCAATCAGATTTAGGAAGTTGAAAAATAATGAGCATTGGTGTGTTCAACTAGCCAGATGTGTATGTTTTCGTCTCTGACTAATCTGCTMCCGTTGGATTGAATCTGAATTCAATTCGAGTCTATTAGGATTCAAATTCAAATCCAATACATGGTCTTCAAGTCCAATTGAATTCAGGTGCAAGGTTTTATTAATCGAATCGGATTAGAATTTTGTCGAATCTGATCCATTTACAACTTAGAGAAGGGATAACGAAGTGGGTAATAACAAATTCAGATGGATGCTTTGGAAATAAAAAGTTGATCATTTACGAAAAGACATTAAACTCCCTCTTTTTATATAGTACATAGATGCCCATCCTGGGTGCTAGAAGATTCTAGTTAGATGTCTTGTTTTTTCTAAGGTTCTCAAGCCTAGTATTTATTGGAAAGGGACTTATCTTTCATTGGCTGGCAAAGAAAAGCTATGAAAACTGTACAAACCCAAAGAATCTTTGGGTCAAGATCATTAATCTAGATACATGAAAAGGAAAGGAAAAAAATACTATCAGGTATTTTCCCTAGAAGAGGGTTATGGGGGTGGAGTGTTTTGATTGGCAAAAGAATTCTCCTTAAAGATGCTAGGTGGACCAATTAGTAAAGACCAAAATTGTGATATATGGAGTGATCCCTAGATTCCATAGTTAGTAGGGAAATTCATACAAGGTTTGTAAAGGTTTTTCCACCTTTCCCTTCCTTTTCCTACTTTTTTCCTTCAAACCAAACACAGCCTAAATGAATAAGATTTAAGAAGTTGAACTCTAATTTAATTGATAACATCTTTATCCCTAGCTTAATTTGCCTTGAAAATAAAACATATTAAGCAAAGTAATCTTGAATGGGAGGAGAAACTAATTTAGGACCTAGATTCCAAATGACTCTTTTTTGTCATATTGGCCTATCATGTTGTCACAAACTTGCAAAGGTGGGTTTAGTATAAGAAATGAGTCATGTAGTAAAGGCCTAAAAAAGATATTGGCTTTCAAATGTAGATCCAAAAATCAAATTGTTCCTTATAACAATCCCTTAGCAGTTAGTTACCATCTAAGAGAAGGCTCCATTCATTTTCCGGTATTTAGTGGGGGTAAGTTGGTAAACCGATAACTTGATCGTTTATAGTTCATTTTTAGTTCATGCCATTAATAATACTAACATTTTGATCGTTTATAGTTCAATTTATTTATATTATTCATGATTCGATTCTAATTCAAAATTGAATTGGATTCATTATAAAAATCTAGTGGATAAGATTCCATTCAAGTTCAAATATGAATGAATCAAATTGAATATACCTATATTTGATTCGATTTGGTCCATTTTATATCCCTATTTATTCATCTAAGGTGAGATAGGGGTGCAACTTGGSTGAGCCCAAATCGAGCCCCACCCAATTCAACCAAAGCTCTTGTACAGGTTGGGCTTGAGTTTTCAAACTTCAAGCTGGTCTTGGTAAAAAAATTTAAGCTTAACCTAATCTCAGGTTGGACTTGAATTTTGAGGCCTTGGGTCACCCGACCCGCCCCAACCCAATTTGATCCCACCCAATGTTTTATGATATACCTATATATTTGCATGTCATCAATCTATTCTACCTAAAAATTGGTTTACATACGCCCAAGCCGAGATTTKGGTTAATCTCAAGTTAGGCCTGGGTTAGAACACTCAAGCTTAACCTTGAGTTAGGCCAAGCCTATGCTCGAGGTTTGAGACTTAGGGTTGGGCTTTGGCCTTCAGTTGGCCCTCAACCCAAGCCACACCCCAAGAAGTAGCATTGTGACTTTCCTAATTGTATTAGTTTTTATTTTTTTATTAAATTGTTTTGACTATTACTAAATTCTTGTTTAGTAGATTAGGGGATTTAAAATTAATAATAATTAAGTTTAAGATTAATAATTTTGTTAATTTTTTAATTCTATTCACAAACTTTTAAGGTCATTTTATTTTTTAAACGAAATCTAAATAGATATCAAAATATAAAGTTTTGTTTTGAAACTAAACTTTTCTTACTTTTCTGTTGTTTTATTAATAAGCATGTATTAATTTGTATTAACTTTATTTTTAAATAAAATGTTTTTTACTAATTCACATTATTCTTATCTATATTTTTATTACATTATTAACTTAATTAGTTAACTAATTTATTATGTTAATAATTAATTGGTTAACTAATTAATTAAGCTTTAGTAATTAAGTTATAATTAGTTAACTAATTATATAATTATCTTATTATTTAGTTAATCTTTTTAATTATATAATCATTTTCCAAGTGAACTAAATTTGTTAAGTAATTAATGTAATTAAGAAACTAATAACTAATTAATTAACCTTAGTTAATTAATTTAATTTAATAAAGGTTTATTGATTCTCAAGGTTATTCCATTAATTTTATTTTTTACATTTTATTAATCATTTTTTGAAATTCTACTTAATTTAAAATTATTAGCTTTAATGTTTGTTAAGAGAAACCAATTTTATTACTTTTATTATAGTTATTCATTTTTGTTTTTATATTTAGTATTTTTTGTACTTAATTGTAATTTTTACTTTTTTTTATTTTTTTCATTCTAATTATTCCGTGGTTACAATTTATTGAAAATAAACATTAAAACTAAAAAAATTACTAACTTGTATTATTTTATCCTTTTTTATTAATTTTATCAAGAAGCAAGTTAATTTTTATGATTAGTTTCGTAGTGGAAATTTTAATTAAATAAACTGATTTTATGATTTAATTAGATTGTATTAAGTACAATCAAAATACTAATATAATTAGTTGAGTTATTGATGGAACACCTATCCTTTTATTGAAAACCAATATTCCAGATTTAGCATACCTTTTAAAGAAGATAACTAATTCCCATCATGCCTTCGTTCTTACAAAAATGGAATAACTATCAATTTATCATAAGAAGATTGCCTTTAAAGATTGACGTTAGATAGTTGCAATGAGCAAAGAGAAGATAATGACGTGGGTTAAGGAGGTAGTTGGGAATGATAAATGAGAGAGAGAGAGAGAGCAAGGATGGGGTAAGGGAGAAAGGAGAGAGGTTTAATGAGAGAATAGAGAAGGGGGAATGGGAGAAGGAGAGAGATGCTGACGTGAGACCTAATCGTTTTATAATAAACTAGTAGGGACCCATGCGATGCATAAGCTTTGTTAAAAGAACTTGAGGCAAAACGAGTTAGGGGTGTAGCTTAAGTAGGCCTAATCTGACACAGATCCACTTCAACCAAAAATTTTGCATAGGTTGGGCTTCAGCTTTCAACTTCAAGTTAGGCTTAGGCCAAAATCCTCAAGCCTTACCTAAATTCAAGTTAGGCTTGGGTTAAGGCTTTGGGTAGCCCGACCCCAATTCAACTAATTTGAGTCCGACCAACATTTTTTTGGCATACATATCTACATATTATCAATATATTCTACATAAAAATTGGACTACGAAGCTGAACATGATCCCAAGCCTAGCTCAAGATGTTGGGTTAAAGCTCAGGTTAGGCCTAGGTTGGTAAGAGAAAAATTAATAGTAATTTTCAATAATTATTGATAAATTACTAATATATAACAAAAATAGAATGACAATAATTATTGATAATTTAGTAACCTAGGCTCAAGTTTACCAACTTAGGCCCAACTCGAGCTTAACCTAACATCTTGGGCTAGACTTGGGCTTGGGCGTTTTGAGCTTTATAGCCCAATTTCCAAGAAAAACATATTGATAAAATCATAAAATTGGATTGGGTCAACTTTAAACTACCCAGGCCTCAACCCAAACCCAACCTGAGTTTAGGTTAGCCTGAAGTTTTTTGGCCTAAACCCAACTTGAAGTTCAAAAACTCAAGCCCAACTTGTGCAAAAGCTTGGGTTGAACAAGGTCGAGCTTTGAGTTAGGCCCACCCAACCCAAGGTACACCCTTAGCTCCTTTGGCCTCAAATTCTTTTAACAAAACTCGTGCACCGTAGGGTCACCCTAGTAATTAATAGCACTAATTTTAATTTTTAGTTACTAATAATAATATTAATTACTAAGAATAGTAATATTTTATGGTATTTTTTAATTATTCACAAAAATTGGTAATAATTATATTTAAATTTTATAATTAATATTTAAAAAATATTAATAAATTTGTAATTATAGTTAATAATTCTCAATTATGAATTAATAAATTTTATAATTCTAAAATTATAAAAGCAATGCAATATATATAGATAGATTACTATTATTAATAGTAATAATAGTTAATTTAATTATTCATACAACCTTTATTAATTTTTAAATTTTGATACTAATAAAACAATTAATTACTAAAAATAGTAATATATTTTGGTATTAAATTTCAGAAATTGTTAATGAATCATGGATATAAATAATAGGTTTTAAGTGAATTTTGGTATTTTTTTAATTAATCCTGAAAATAATTAATTAATTTTGGTAAATTGTCGACAATATTAGTAATTAATCCAAAAAATATTATTACTAAAATGAAAATTATTAATTATTACAAATAGTAATATTGTTTGGGAATTTTTAATTAATCACGAAAATAATTAATTTATTTTGGTATGAGTTATAACAAAATAAAAATGAAAATTTTTAATTATAAACAATAGGTAATATACCATTCAAAGTAAATAGGTTGTAACTAGGACGGATTAATGAAAACCAAACCATACCCAATCCAATAAACCACATCACTTTAGTTAAATGGATTGAAGAGAGAGAGAGAGAGAGAGAGAGAGAGAGACAGATGTGTCTTAGTTAGAAGTAGGGATTAGTTAAGAGTATAAAAAAAGTTGGTTATGCTATATAAGCAATATTTTAGGAATGATGAGAGGTTCTTTAGGAATTAGGACTTTAGGAGAGTTTTAAGAACAATAAATTAGGAGTGTGGACAGGTTTTAGGAGAGAGGGTATAAAGAGAGATTTTAGGAATGTTTTTATTAAGGGGATGTTTCAACATGGTGGAAATGCTCTTAGGAGAGAGAGAGAGAGAGAGAGAGAGAGATGAGTTGAGCTAATTAAGGAGAGTAGCTATTTAGGTGGAGAGAGTGAAAAACATGAGTTGTTAGAGAGAGAGATTTTAGGTAAAATATATTGAGCTAGCTAATAATAAGGAAATGAAGACAAAGGGTGCTCAGTTGGCTTAATATGAGTGGTGGGAAGGGGAGAGGAGAGAGAGTCAAGGAGAATGAAGGGCGGGGTAATGGAGCAAGGAGAGGCATGGTGACATGGATTGTATATATATATATATATATATATATATACTAGTGGGGTCTGTGCAATGCACGGGATGGGGCACTCCTCCCTGTCCCTCACCCCCGTAGTCAAAACACTCTACCTTATCCCTGCCCTGTCTCTGGTGGTGGGGCAGGTTCAAGGCGAGGCATCAATTCCCTATCAAAGGATGGAGAATCCCCATATATTCCCACCCCAAGGCAATCACCTAAAAACAATCTAATTTGTGGATATTTTACAAATAGGATTATGGGAATTAGGGGATATATTAGGAATTGGGTTATGACAATTTGGGGTTATTTTATAAATGGAATTGTGGGATCCTAGGATTAGAATATAAGGAAAGTTTAGAGATATTTTAAAAATCAACATTAAATCTACTAATAAAGTGTATAATTTTTAATTTATAAAAGCAATGCAATATATATAGATAGATTACTATTATTAAAAGTAATAATAGTTAATTTAATAATCAATTTAATTATTCATGAAACAATTATTAATTTTTCAATTTTGATATTAATAAAACAATTAATTATTACTGGTAATTAATTAATATGTTAGTAATATATCTAATATTAATTACTAAAAATAGTAATATATTTTGGTATTAATTTCAGAAATTGTTAATGAATCATGGGTATAAATAATAGATTTTAAATGAAGTTTGGTATTTTTTAATTAATTCTGAAAAGAATTAATTAATTTTGGTAAACTATTAGTAAATTGTTGACAATATTAGTAATTAATCCAAAAAAATATTATTACTCAAATGAAAATTATTAATTATTAAAAATAGTAATATTGTTTGGGAATTTTTAATTAATCACGAAAATAATTAATTTATTTTGGTATGGGTTATAATAAAATAAAAAAGAAAATTTTAATTATAAACAATAGGTAATATACCATTCAAAGTAAATGGGTTGTAACTAGGTCGGATTAATGAAAATCAAACCATATCCGACCCAATAAACCACATCACTTTAGTTAAATGGATTGAAGAGAATGAGAGAGAGAGAGAGATGTCTTAGTTAGAAATAGGGATTAGTTAAGAGTATAAAAAAAGTTGGTTATTTGGGAATGATGAGAGGTTTTTTAGGAATTTGGACCTTAGCAGAGTTTTAAGAACAATAAATTAGGACTGTGGACATGTTTTAGGAGAGAGGGTATAAAGAGAGATTTTAGGAATGTTTTTATTAAGGGGATGTTTCAACATGGTAAAATGCTCTTAGGGGAGAGAGAGAGAGAGAGAGAGAGAGAGATGAGTTACCATCAGGTTTGGGGAATTATATGCAAACCCCATCCCTTCTTCGTCCCTGATTTGGAGCAAAAATATTACCCCCCATCCACACCCTATCTCTTCCCCATCCCTATTTAAAATTCGATAAAACATGCCCTGTTTGGGGTAGGGCAAGGGCCCAAGTTTTACAGGGAAAACTGCCATCCCTATAATTCTAATAATTTTCTATAACTAATTAACTAATAGTAAATTAAATAACAATAAATTACAATATTTTATGGTAATTTCCAAAAATTATTGAGATTATTGTCAATTAGCAAAAATGTATAATAAATTAATTATTTACAAAAACAATAAATTAATGTATATTATTTACTTTTTAAGCCTAAATTATTTGCTATTAATCAAAGGGATATAATTATAGTAAATAAATGTAATTATGCTAAATTAAATTAATTTTAATTAAAAGTATATCATTTGTCGCTAATTAATGTAAAACCAAGTATGGTTGAAGTCAACCAAGTGGTCTAGACTGGTGTGGATAAATTTAATGATTTTCCTAAATTATTTCATAATTATTTATTAAAATAATAATAATAATAATAATGGATTATTGTGAGCGTCGGGAAACAACTCACTTTGGGCTAGAAATGGAGTCGCCACTCATTAAGTAAATGAAAGGGAGGCGATGGGACCTTCGGGATTTATATCAGAAAGCATTTTGGTTCATTAGTACCTCCAATAGAGGAAGGGGGAGAGAAAGGGAGAAAAAATCAATGAGAGAGAAAAGGGATTGGACCGGAAGAGAATCGGAGATGGAGGCGGTCACCACCGGTCCACCTCTCTTCAAATGAAAGAGGAGATGAACAGTGCCCTCAGGTTAGCCGTTTTAACTTGGTTTTATTTATAAGGGGGGTTCGGTGGCATTTTTGTAATTTTCATGAAACTCGGTGGTAGTTTTTGGCAATTTCGTGGTTCGAGTCAAGGTCGGTCCAATGGGGGTCAAAACCAAGGTTCTGATCCAATGGTAGATGGTTCCGGGGTAAAAAATGGAGGGTTAAGATGGGTCTGGTCACAAAGAGTGGGTTTGTGTGTGTGTCCACGAGATTAACTGAAATGGAATCTTTTTGTATGAAGGGGTAATTTGGGGTATTTTTGACTAAAATTTGGTAAGGTGGGGTTTTTGGACGCTCTGGGTAGATTGTTGGGGTTGAATTGAGCTAACTAGGCCCAGATCGGATAGATTTAGAAAAGTACTGGGGTTAATCAAGGGCTTCGAAATTGAATTTTGGTTCAATGAAGTGGCAAACAAAGGCAGTTTTGGGTGATATTTCATAGGGTAGGGTTTTTGGATAGTCTGAGGTGAATGGTGATGTCAGATTGGGCAAATTATGCCTAGATCGGGAAGATCTGGAAGAGGCTTGATTCAGTCAATCTAGAGCCTTAAAATATAATCTATGTATGGTTAAGGGACAAACAAGGGTATTTTGGGCTGAAATTTTGTAGGTGGGTATTTGGGGATGTTGATAGTGATGTCTAATTGGTTCAGGGAATTAAGATCATAGGAATTTGGGTCAACGAATGAATCTAAAACGAAATCTTGGTTTGGTTGAAAGGGAAACAAGGAGGATCTTGGGCTAAAACTTTATGGGTAGGTGTTTTGGTGTATCCGGAGTTTAATGATGTGGTTTGATCAGTTTGGATCAAGGGAATCTGGTTTGTGGCTGTTTTAAGCTAACAATATGAATCATAATGGAATCTTTATTTGATGAAAGGGTAAACATGGGGAATTTTGAGTTGAGATTTTGTGGGTAGGTATTCTAGATTGTCTAGGGTTTAATGATGGTGTCTAATTTGAGGATTAAGGTGTGGATGGGGGACGGGATGCTCAGGGCCATCTGATTTGAGGATTAAGTTAGGGATTTTTGAGTGTTTCGAAGAGATAGGATGGGTCTGATCGGGTGTTTTGGGCAAATTGAAGGTTCAGGTAGCAGATCGAGCAAAAATCGAGTGTTGACAATTGTTATTTAAATAAATATGAAGCAATTTCTAATAGATTAATTTCATAATTTAATTTTCCTAAATTTTTTATGATTATTTAGTTGAATAATAATAGTAATAATAATAATAATAATAATCATGGACTATTATTTAAATAGTTTTGGAGATTATTTTTTTGTAGATTAATTTCCCAATTTCTTTAATTATCGATTACTGAAAAAATTATGGGTTATTAGTTAAAGAATTTCCCTTTATTATTTGATAATTGATGGAGGATGATTTGACCCGACCCCTTGAGACGACGACACATGGACATGACTCAACACTAGCCACAGCTCAGCACCACTGCCTGACTGCGACTAGGTGACCAGCCCACAAGGCAGCTCGCTACCCCATAGCTCGCTATAGGGGGAGCTCGCTACCCCATAGCTCGCTATAGGGGGAGCTCGCTACAACACGAGCTCGAGGTTCCCCGAGCTACTGAAAGGGAATACTCCGAGACAAGTCTATCCCAGCTCGCGAGCTAGGATAACCAGCTCCCTCTAACACTTAGGTAGAAAAACTGCCCCAAAGGCAACCTTGAGAGGGGTCACCTCGAAGTACCCCAAGGAGCTCGCGACAGGATAGCTCGTTATGCGACGGAATAGCTCGCTACAAGGTAGCTCACGGCTAAGTGACGCGATGCTTTCAAGAAGCTTCTATCTGACAAGACTGTATCCGTCAGCCTGTGCCACGTCTCCTGACCGATGACACAATCCCTGCCAATTCAACAGACAACATCCACGTCTCTCAACAGATGGTGGCGTACATGCCCTCCTGGGACGTGTCACTCATCCGATTGGGAAGTACCCTGCAATGCTTACCTGCGCAGCCCTGGAAGATAACGGTTGTGACAGAAGCCCAGTGGCAGTTACGCCCGATTTGACAAGAACGCCTATATAAGAGCCCCCTAGTTGAAGGGAAGGGCTCTCTCTCAAACATCTGAGATCTTATCTTGAACTACTTGCTCTCAAGCTAACTCAGTGATCTAGCACGACCTACACTCTTAGCCTTTTTCACAATCTTCACTATTTTCTCCAGCATTCTAACTTAAGCATCGGAGTATTCCCACCGGGCAAGTCCCCCGGGAATTCTTCACCGTCTTCTTCTCAGGTGTCGTTCATTACCAGCTAGGAGCCAGTCAGCAGCGGCAAGGAGTGCCCGGATCGTGCAGCATCATTTGGCACCGTCTATGGGAACCACTTCAAAAAGCCTTCCTCTAAGCTTCTACGGTTTCCTTTTGAAAACTCAGTATTCATGGCCTCCTCCAGCAACGCCGGACGTGGTGCCAGCCAAAACGCCTCTAGGGAGCAACCCCAACTTCCCACTATTTGTATTGGACAGTTCACCGTCCCCCTCTCCGTGGACGGAGTTTCCAGTCTGAATGTGCCTCTCACAATGGCACCCGCGATCGCCCCACTCCCTTCCACAGTTGGAGCAACCTTAGTTGAACCTTCGGTTGTGCCCCCAGTGACCAACCCGAACCAATTGCAAAACTTAATGCAATGCATGCGAGCCATGCAAGCTCAAATGAAACAATTCCAGCAGTTCCAACTTTACCAACAACAAGTGTTGCATCAGGTCTCCTAGTACCAGTACCAGCAGCACTTTCCCTCCTTGCCTCAGGCCCAGCTGCCGCTTCCCCCTCGGCACCCGGCCACGAAGCAGACCAAGCCCTCCTGCCGGAGCGAACGACCTCGCCGGGGAGAGGCCTCCCAGGCCCAGGATCCCGCCAAGATCCAAGCCTCTTCCCTTGGTAGGAAGGAGAGGCCAACCACCCCTGCCACGCAGCCTATGAGCAGGTCGGGGGCCTCCCAGCCAACCAAGCCCGCATCGCCCTAGCATTCGCAGTTCGAGCTCCCGCTCGCAGAGAACCCATTTGTGGTCCTGGCCGCAGACTACAGGCAGGGCCCTACGGTCCAGAGCCACCACCAGCAGTCCGAGCCCATCGAGCTCGGCGACACTGAAGCATCAAGCACCAATGTCGAACCGGCAAAGCAGCAGCGAAGACGCCGACAAGCTCACCGAACTACTACCCGAGTCTCTCCCGAGCTCAGAGGAAAAGAGGACGTAACCTCAAGTGAAGTGAAAGCTACCGCTCTCCTCTCAGTTTCTTCACCATTGTCTCTAGAACTCCTTGTTGTCCCCATGCCAAGGGACTTCAAGCTCCCTCCACTGGACAAGTATGATGGATCTTTCGATCTGAATGATGCACCTGGCAAGAGCCAGCGAATCCTGCATGTGCATGGACCTTTCCACCACCTTCAAAGGGGTAGCCCGCACATTGTACCGTAACCTTGCGCCTAGTTCRATAAGAAGTTGGGCGCAGTTCGTGCAAGTTTTCACCTCCCACTTCGTCACCAGCACGAGGTGCCCGAGAACTCAGGAAAGCCTCCTCGGCATAGTTCAAAGGGAAGGGAGGTCCATTCGGAGTTACATCAAGCGGTTCAACGATGCTTGTTTGCAGATACCTGACCTGGATCCCACAGTTCACCTCACCGCAGCCAACCGAGGTATTACTCACAAAGAGTTCAAGTGGCACGTAGTTGTCACTCAGCCCAAGACCGTAACCGAGTTCCTTAGGCTCGCGGATTGGTTCATAGGGACGGAGGAAGAAATCAACTAGAAGGGCGAGCAGGCCCTTGAGGAAAGGAAGAGGGAACCAGAGCCCC
>NW_010729287.1:749727-766887 GCF_000365185.1 Nelumbo nucifera | reverse complement strand
GGGCTTACTGTGTTAAGCCCGAGGTCAGGCCCACGGGCCTAATTATATGACCAAGTCAGGCCCGAGGTCAGGCCCACGGGCCGGGCCGGGCCGTCGAGCTACCCGGCCCATGAACAGGTCTAGTCCCAGTTTAGCCAGCACTAGTGATAACACCATGAGAACCGTGTACATAAAGAATCTGCCTCGACCTAGCATTCTCGGGGGGGCAAAGGAGGTCGCTCCTGTCGTTCAAGCAGAGCCGAACTGGATTGACCCACTCGCGATCTTCCTGCTACACGGGACCCTCCCTACAGATCGCAATGCCGCTAGAAGGGTAGAGTGTCAGGTGGCCAAATATGTCACGATAGACGGACGGCCATACCGAACATCCTACACGCTCCCCTACCTGTGCTGCTTGCAACCTTCCAAAGCCGAGCTCGTACCCCGTGACATTCATGAGGGCCTATGCGGCGGACACTTGGGGGGCAGGCCCTCACCCAAAAAGCACTACGACAGGGGTACTACTGGCCAACAATGAAAGCAGACGCTATTGAGCTCGTTAGAAAGTGTGGCAAGTGCCAAAAACATGCCAATATCACCATTAGCTTGCTGCTGACCTCAAGTATCTCACCAGCCCATGGCCTTTCGCACAATGGGGCATCGATAAACTCGGACCGTTTCCACCAGCGTCAGGCCAGAGGAAGTTCCTAGTGGTAGTAGTGGATTATTTCACCAAGTGGGTAGAAGTTGAACCTCTCGTAACGATCACAGCCCGAAACGTCTGGAACTTCTTTTGGAAGAACATAGTGTGCCGCCTCGGGTTACCTCAGGTATTGATTTCTGATAACGGCAAGCAGTTCAAGGACATCAAATTCCAGAACTGGTGCCAAGACATGGGGATCCGATAGAACTTCACTTCAGTCGCACACCCTCAAGCAAATGGTCAAGCAGAGGTTACGAACAGAGCTATCCTCCGCGGACTGAAGGCACAGTTAGACCGAGCTAAAGGACTATGGGCAGACGAGCTACCCAGTGTTCTATGGGCTTACCGAACCAGAGAGAAGACTGCCACAGAAGAGACTCCCTTCAACCTCACCTATGGCACCAAAGTAGTCATCCCAGCTGAGGTCGAGGTTCCCTCGCTACGACTGAAAGCATATGACGACAAGGCAAATGAAGACGAGCTACGTACCAACCTCGACCTACTCGACGAAGTAAGGGACCTCACATATATCAGGACTGTAGCTTACCAGCAAAGATTAGCTCGGTACTATAACGCCAGGGTCAAGAAGCGGAACCCCCGCATCGGCGACCTGGTCCTTCATAAAGTTATGGTACCTGAGCCCAGCATTGGCAAGCTCGGACCGAATTGAGAAGGTCCCTACCGAGTGAAATGGGTGCTCGGGGAAGGAACATACGACCTAGTCGCCTCTATGGCATGGGCGAACTACTGAGTGGACCATGCATCACTCTCAGAGCCTAAGGGCCAAAATGCCGAGCTAACCTGACCTCGGCGCAATGAGACCCAATCGCCTCCATGTCATGGGCAAACTCCAAGGGCGGACTATAAGTCACCCCCTCAGCCTAAGGGCTAAAACACCGAGCTAACCAAGACCTCGACACGATGAAAGACTTAGTCGCTTCGCCAGCGAAGGAAAAGTATGAAGTATCAAAGGCATAAGCAGCTCGGGTCTGAACCCTACGAAGCATAGCTCGTCTCAATACATCGATTGGACCGGATAAGGTACAACCTACAAACATACAGTTCGGGCATACACGGAAACTACTTCGCGGTATACTATAAAAATGCCTCAAAACACTAAGGGATAGCTCGGGGTAATAATTACTGAAAAATCCTATTTCGGGTATGTAGCTCTAATAGCTCGAGCGATGAGATCACTTTGGCAAAAAATAAAAAAACAAACCATACTTGGTAGAAAAAGAAAAAATTCATTACTAATGCATAAATAAAACCGAGCTAAAAAAGCTCGGGAAAGTTCAACAAGAAGTAAAAAAGGGCACAACTGCCCAAGAAGAAGATTTTTGAAAAACCGGGTTCTACCACCCGGGAACCACCAGAAGTCAATCAGAAGAACAGAAAATCAGAAGAGCCGCCRGCCTCAAGGGCCCACCTCATCCTCGTCCTCGTCCTCTAGGGAGTCAGGCTCCTCCTCCTCCACCTGGTCCACCGTCTCAGGAGCCAGGCCCTTCATTGTGATGCCATCGAGGATGAGCCAGGAGAACTTCTTTCGGACCAACCAGCGGTAGAACTTGAACGGTACGAGCTCGAGCCATACACCACTTGGAGGTCGTGATACTCCTGGGAGTCCTTGAAGTCCCAGACTGCCTTAGCCCGCTCGGCCTCCACCATGGTTACGAAGTTCCGAGTTCAGTCCAAAAGTGTAGACTCCAAGTCTCAAACCTGTTGGCGAAGAATCTCCCTCTCCACTGCCACCCTTGTGAGCCTGAAGGATCTCACCTCGGGCTTGGTCGAGCTCACCCGAGAGCTTCTGGACGTTGGCCCTCTGATTGTGAGCGTCGCCAGAGTGGATGTTGGTCTGGAGGGCCATGGCGTGGATGGTGGTGTTCACCTGACAACAAGAGACTAAGGTCAGAAAACAGGAAAWGAAAGAAAAGAATGAGAAGAAAGAGAAAGGACCACTTACCACCATACAGTGAGAGGCGGAAAACACGGCTAGCGCCTTGGGCTCCATCTCCCCCAACCTAGCGACCTCCTTGTGGCAGATTGCCCTTCGACTCTTCTGCCCGGCTATGATGTAGTCATTGACACCCTCCCAGTTCCCTACCGGGAACTATGGGTAGGGGAATGGGCGGGAAGGCCCAAGAGGAAACAGCCTTGGCCTCAGGAGCTCGCCCTCCTTAGGGCCACCTTCCCCGGAAACTCCTTCAGATGGGACCGATGGAGCCTCAGGCGGTGGAGAAACAAGGTCTGGCTTAGCAGGCTCGAACTCAGTGCCCCCAGAAGTGGAAGTTCGATCAGGACGCCACCTCTTCACCTAACGCTTCTGGTTGCTGGAAAGAAGGCGGCGTGCGTCAACACCATACATGATGGCTGGCAAAAAACCACAAGGTATTAGTCCAATAAAAAAATAATATATATATATCTACAAGGCACTACGTAACCTAAAAGGCAACCTACTCGGACTCAGACCAGCCTGCGCGAGCTTTTCCTCGGTCAAGTAGTCCGAACAATGAAGGCCTACTGCTGCCCAAGACTGCAGCATTTTCCGAGTTTCAGGGTCCAACTCAACCCAAGAATCCTGGATGGCAGCCCTCCAAGAAGTTGGGAAGGGACACCCCTCGGGGTTACGGACCACAAAATAATCCCGCTTCCAGGCCGAGACCCTGTTCGACAGCTCGTGCAAGTGCTTGAAGCCGCGGCGGGGAGAAAAGTTTTAGGAACACCTTTCCAGAGGCRCTCCGGGAGTAGCATTCTGGATGCAGAGAATGGAAGAAAAGATATCAAGATCAAGGGGAAGACAATACTCATAACACAGAGAAATAGTCCCAACTACATTTCGGATGGCGTTGGGATGGAGCTGGTCAATGGTGACGTTGAAATGATTCAACACCTCCACTATCAGGGGGTGCAAAGGAAGACGCAAGCCAGCCTCGAGTTGTTCCTGAAAAATCACTATGTCATTGGGACCATGCTCCCAGGGAAAGTTACCAGAGGGGAGACCGTAGATAAGGTCCCCAGGAAGGTTAAAGTAATGAACTAGAGATCTAAGTCTCTCCATCGTCATAGTGGAGGGACCGAAGGTGTCGGGCTCCCTGCCCCGAGAAGTAGAAGCCACCTCGACGAAGGCCTCCCGAGCCTCCGAAGCCTGCTCCCAAGCTCTCCCTGAGCTCGAGGGGGCGTCATCCTGGTTTCCGTCGTAGGAGTAGACGTGGTACGGATACCCAGACATGATTGACAGAATGATTAGACTCACCGGAAAATATGAAACGGTGTGAACAGGAGAAGAGCTCGGGCAGACTAGATGGATGTGCGACCTTAGAATCCGAAGACAACAAGTTAGCGTGAAAGAAAATGAGGCATGGGGGCCCTCCTATTTATAGCCACTGTGCCCACAGATCAACGGCCTAGATTTAGACAGATCTGACGGTTCACAGTCAAGCTGACCGCACGTCTTCTGAAACCAAAATGTGACTGGCTGCACGTCTCCCGTGATTGAGGTAATAACGGCTGCACGACATCCAGAGTTAAGAGCCGCTTCGGTGCATTTCTCGGCATTCGAAACGTCAGAAATCCCTTGACTTCTGCGCACGCATTTAATGCGAGCAATCAATCAAGTTTGAACTTCGGTAAAATCCACCTGTCACACTTCATGAACTCCTCACGCTAAGGTGGCATACTTAGCCTGAGGAGTGGGGGGCAATTGATGGAGGATGATTTGACCCAAGCCCTTGAGACGATGACACATGGACATGACTCATCACGAGCAACAGCTCAGCACCACCGCCTGACCGCGACTAAGTGATCAGCCCATAGGGCAGGCTCGCTACAACGTAAGCACGAGGTCCCCCGAGCTACTGAAAGGGAATACTCCGAGACAAGTCTATCCCAGCTCGCTCCAACAATTAGGCAGAAAAACTGCCCCAAAGGCAACCTTGAGAGGGGTCACCTCGAAGTACCCCAAGGAGCTCGCTACAAAGTAGCTCGCGACAGGATAGCTCGCTACGCGACGGAATAGCTCGCGGCTAAGCGACGCGATGCTTTCAAGAAGCTTCTATCTGACAATACCGTACCCGTCAACCTACGCCACATCTCCTGACCGATGGCACAGTACCTGCCAATTCAACAGACTACATCCATGTCTCTCGACAGATGGTGGCGTGCATGTCCTCCCGGGACGTGTCACTCATCCGATTGGGTAGTACCCTGCAACGGTTACCTGCGCAGCCCTGGCAGATAATGGCTGTGACAGAAGCCCAATGATAGTTACGCCCAATTTGATAAGAACGCCTATATAAGAGCCCCCTAGTTGAAGGGAAGGGCTCTCTCTCAAACATCTGAGATCTTATCTTGAACTTACTTGCTCTCGAGCTAACTCAGTGATCTAGCGCGACCTACACTCTTAGCCTTTTTCACACTCTTCACTATTTTCTCCAGTGTTCTAACTTAAGCATCGGAGTATTCCCACCGGGCAAGTCCCCAGGGAATTCTTCACCATCTTCTTCGTCCATTGCCAGATAGAAGCCAGTCAGTCGCCGGCTAGGAGTTCCCGGATCGTGGAGCATCAATAATTGTTAACAATAATTATTGATTTTATAGCACTCACAGGCAGCTCGCCACCATGTAGCACTCACAGGCAGATCGCCACTAGGCAGCTCACCACCATGTAACACACAGGTAGCTCGCCATCTTGTAGCCAGGCACCTCAGAACAACTCGGTGACACCCGGGACCACTTTGACAACAACTTGCCTTTGCTAAGTTGATGATGTCCCACTAGGCGTAGCCTGGCACAGACGTGGCCTGGCAGCCTGGCCCTGGCACAAGCTGGCAGCCTGGCCCTGGCGTGACCTGGCCCTGGCACGAGCTGGCAGCCTGGACCCGGCATGAGCTAGCAGCTTGGCCTTAGCGCGACCTGGCCCTGCCATGATTTGTCGGCCTGGTCCAGGCGCGACCTGGCGGCCTAGTCCAGGCGCGACCTGGCGGCCTGGCCCAAGCACTGACCCGGCGGCCTGACACAGGCGCCAACCTGACAACCTCGAGGAACACACCACCGTACCCCACATTTTACGGGATTGTGACTTATAGTGGATATATTAGCTCACCCCCTCCCCGAGTTAGGCAGAAATGGGCAACCTTACCAGTTGGTGGCTTTATCCCAACCTAACATGAAAGCAGGTCCCATCACAGCGGGAATCCAGGAACTGCTCCACCTAACCCACGAGGACTCCAGTATATAAAGACCTCACCCCCCAGGGGCGAAGGGAGGCAATAAGAGATGAGGGGTAACCTCTGCTCTCTAGGTCTCTCATTCTCTAATATCATTCTCAGCTCTCCACTAAGTGCTGACTTAGCCATCGGAGTGACCTCGCCGGGTAAACACCCTCGGGTCCTCAGACATTTGGTTCCTTGCAGGCCTCTAAAAGAGCAACAAAGCTCATCAAGGTAGCTCACCTCCAGGCAGCTCATCAAGGTAGCTCACCTCCAAGAAGCTCATCAAGGTAGCTCACCTCCAAGCAGCTCATCAAGGCAGCTCGACACCAGGCAGTTTGCCACTAGGTAGATCGCCACTAGGCAGCTCACCACCAAGGAGCTCCACTTCAACCTCTGAGTCACCACTTGGGTACTCAGCCAAAAAATTGACAAAAAATCGGCACCAGGCAGTTTGCCACGAGGTACTCAGCCAAAAAATTGACACATCACGAAAAAATGATAAGTGACCAGTAACGGTTACATCACAAATAATCTCCAACCAAACTGAATTGCCTAGTGAGCACTCCTAGTTTCAGCTAGATTAAGTTTAATCTCTAACAAATAACAGTAGTTTAATCTCCAGTAAATATTGAAAATTTATAGCAGAAATACACAATTGCTTAAAATATATTTATAACAAAAATACAATAAATAACTAATAMAAAGCTTTAATACCTCTAAGTTATTTATCTACTTCCACTATTTAAATAATATTTATTTTTTATTTATTTATATTTTATATTCTTATTAAAGTTACGATAGAATTTTGTTATTTAATCTATTTTTTTAAATAATGTTTAAAATATGATTTAGTATTCAATTTTTTATATTGAAAATATTTAAATTTTATTTAAAAATAATATTGAAAAACATAAACAATTATTGAAAAATAGTATATTAAACAAAAATAATACCATACCCCAAACCCGAATAGGACAAGTTTTCTCGAATCTGAAATAGGGATAGGGAAGGGACATGGTGGAGATAGGGAAAATATTTTTACTCCAAATCAGGGACAGGGAATGGACGAGGTTTTCATATAGTTCCCTAAACCCGATGGCGGATTAATAAAATATCAATAGACTTAATATTGACTTTTAAAATTTTTCTAAGTTTTCCCCATATTCTTATAATCCTATGATCCCACAATTCCATTTATAAATACCCCCAAATTGTCATAACCCAATTCCTAAAATACCACAAATTCCCATAATCCTATTTGTAAAATATCCACAAATTAAATTATTTTTAGGTGGTTGCCTTGGGTGGGGAAAATTGGGCGATTCCCCATCCATGGCAGAGAATAGGTGCCTTACCTCCAACCTGCCTGGCCACTGGGGACGGGACGGGGATGAGATATAGTGTCTTGACTACGGGGGCGAGGGACAGGGAGGGGTGCCACATCCCGTGCATCACATGGGGCCCCACTAGTTATAATTACTTTTTTGCTTTTGACAATTTTTTTAAGTTATAACATAAATTTGTTATTTAATCTATTTTTTGTATTTGAAATAATATATAAGATATGATTTGGTTATTAATATTTTGATTTTTAAAGTATTTAAAAATAGTTATTTATAATATTATTATTTAAGTAATATCATTATTTAAAATTTTAAAAGATTAATTATTTATTAAATTTAATAATCCATGTAATTATAATTTATACTATTATTACATAATGTTGTTATTAATTTTGTAAAATATAAAATTATTATTTGTTCAAAAGTTATGAAATATATTATAATTATTATTCTACTCTTAAGAAAACTTTTTAAAATGTATTACATAATTTCGTTATTTAAACTATTTAAAACATTTAAAAATTAGTATTAATATTTTTTGCTATTTAAATTTTATTAGTTCAAAAGTTACAAAATCAATTATAATTATTATTCTACTCTTAATAAAACTTTTTAAAATGTATTATGTAATTTTGTTATTTTAACTATTTATAATTTAGTTATGTAAAATATTTAATTTTTTTGTTATTTAAATTTTATTTCTTGGAATTTATTATGTAATTTTAAATATTTTTTTACATAATTATTTAGCTACTTTTAATATTTTTTTTAAATAAATTTTATTTATTTTTTTAAATATTATTTAGTTATTCAATTAAATAATTCATAAAATTATAATTTATATTGTTATTACATAATTTCATTATGAATTTCATACAAATATAAAATTATTAATAATATGAATATTATTAAATCTATTATAATTATTTTTTGTGTTTTTATCAAATAATTTTAAAGTTATTACATAATTTCATTATAATATTTAAATAATTGTTAAATGTTTTAATTGAAACTTTTCTTACATAGATATAGATGAAATGCGGGGGAGAGAATAAATAGAAAATAGAGATAATTTAGGACAAAGTGGTGGATAGTTAGTTTCCTAATAAAAAGGAGATAAGCCATGTTAGGTGGCAACTCCTAGTGCTTCTAGAGGGAATCTTACACCCCCTCTAGAATTGCTTGGTTTGGGTAAGAGAGCAAGGAGAGGACAGCCGACATGGCAAGCTCTACTTTAGTATATATATATAGATACTAGCAGGGACCCATGCGATGCACAGACTTTGTTAAGCAAAACTTAAATAATATAAATATATAAGACTAGACAATTATTTTAAATTTAATTTTTAAATGATTAATAATTAATTATATTTTATATTCTATTTTAATAAGTTTTTTTGCAATACAAAAGCAACAATAATTAATTTCAACTAAGGTTGTTCATTAAATTGACGAAACTAACCAAACTGACCCAACTCGACATGAGTTGGTCACTTTTTAATATTTCTAGTAGGCTTCGGCTCAGCAATTTTGAAACCAGACCAAATCAGGTTAGTTTCAAATTCACCATTTGTAAACCAACCAAAATCAAACCAACCCGATCATAAATATATATTAATATTTTATATTTCAAATATAATTTTTTTAATTCAAGAAAGTGGAAAAAATCTCATATTTCTTAGTCTAAAATAATTTATATTGTAAATTTAAATTTTTAATTTATTCTTTTAATATAATATCATTGTAGTTTTTAAGATTTAATTTAATTTCTAAATTTATTTTTTAAGTTCAAATCTTTTGAACCGACGAACCAAATTGAAAAACCAACCCAAACCAATACCAATATTTTATACCAACCATTTACCCGACCAATTGAACCATTTGAACTGTTATCCAACCTTGATTTCGGGTCTATTTCTAATGAAAACTGCCCTTTTCGGTCAAAACCATTAACTTGGTAAAAAACCACAGACTCAATGAGTTCAACCGTTGACCCATTCGACCCAACTACTAGGTTGTGGGTTGCATATTTAATGCATGTCCAAAATTAGAGGCCATAACTTTACACTTTGATGTCCGATTAAGGTGATTTTTTATTTTGGGMAACTTTTCAAGATCTATGCATCCCAAGGTTCTGTGGGTGCCTTGCCCCACTATTTTTGGAAAAAAAATACCTTTTTTGGCTTTAAATCACAATTTTTAACATTTTTTATAAACAAAAAAAATAAAACTAAATTAAAAATATAAAGAAAATATAACATTTTACATATATAATATGTAAAACATAATTGTACACTATTTATTGATAAAATATGTATTTGCACACATATATACATATGTGCATATTTATATATAAAGTGTTGATGTAGAACGATTTGACCTATTCAACCTAGACAGTTGAACCGGTAACTGTTACCCAAATGCAAAAGCAATTCAGTCTCTGGGTTGGTTTCTAAAACATTGACTAATACAACTTGACTTGATTGGTTTCACTAATGGTCGGGCAATTTCAAGTGACCAACTCCCCAACTGACCAAATCAGTTTGGCTGACCAAGCAATCTGCAACTGAACTGAACTGCAACTGACCAAGCAATCTRCAACTTGACTTCATTACCTCTAAGCTATTTAATCGACTTTCACTACTTCAATAATATTTAACTTGTAATAACTTAATAATAAATAAAACTCAAATTACAAAATTTTTTAAATATTTTACATATTATTTAAATATTTAAATAACTAAATGTTTCAAATAATGAAATATTTAACACAACTAAATTTTAAATAGTTAAAATAACGAAATTATTTAATAAATTTAAAAATTTTCTTAAAAGTAAAAAAATAATTATACAATATTTCGTAAGACTAAAATTTATAATAATTTATTATTTTTCAAAATTAATAACAAAATTATGTAATAATAGTATAAACTATAATTAATATTTTAAACATTAAATAATGACATTATTTAAATAAGTAAATAATATTGTAAATAACTAATTTCACTTATATCAATTAATAATTTCATTAAATAACTTTCAAAAAGTTAATATTTACAAATAATAATTTTAAAATCATAATCTATATTTATTGTATATTTATATATACTAAAATTAATACTTATTGTATTCTCAATAATTATTTGTTGAATTTTTGTGATAAATATATTTTTGATAATTATGTATAAGTGTATTTTTGTTTTGTTATTTAACATAAAATTTTTAGTATTTATTAGAGATTAAACTACTCTCATTTAACTTTTCAAATTTAATTTGTTGTACTTATTGTATTTAATTTTTTTGTTACTAATTAATTTGTAGTAATTATGTATTTTGTTATGATTATTGATTAGTATTTATTAAGGATTAAATTGTTATTTGAGATTAGACTATTTATTAACTAATTTAGTATTTTTCAGTATTTATTGCAGTTTTTTAATATTTGTAATTATTGTATTCATATTAGCTATTTATTGTATTTTCATTATAAATTTATTTTCAACAATTATGTATTTTCACTATAAATTTTCAATATTTATTGGAGATTAAACTATTGTTATTTATTAGAAATGAAATTATTAATTTAGCTGAAATTAGGAGTGTTCACGAGTCAATACAGTTCGATTGCAAGCTTTTTGGCCAACCAAATCAACCTGGTCTGGTTGGGGAGTTGCTCATCGACTGGAAACCAACTRACCATTAGTGAAAAGTGAAAACCAGCCAACTCGGGTGGTATCAATTTGGGTTGATTTTCGATTTAGTCGGTCGGTTCAAAAAGATTTAAACATAAAAATTAAATTTAAAAATTACATTGGTATTATTAAAAAATAAATAAATTTACAATATAAAGTATTTTAGACTAAGAAATATGGAAAATTTCCCACTTTCCCGTATTAAAAAAATTATATTTAAAATATAAAATATTTGTATATCCATGGTCGGGTCGATTTACAGATGGCCAAACTGAAACTGACTCAACTTGTTTGGGTTGGAAAATTGTTGAACCAAAGCCGATTTGGTTGGTCAAAAAGCCTACAACCGAACTAAATGGTCGGGTCGATTTACAAATGGCCAAACCGAAATTGACCCAACTTGGTTGGGTTGGAAAATTAATTATTGTTATTTTATCGTAAAAAAATATTAAAAGTACTATATAAAATATAAATAATTATTAATTATTAAAGAAATAGAATATAAAATAATCATATACTCTTATGTGTTTCTATTTTTTAGCTTTCGCTTAACAAAGCCCGTATATCACATAGGTCCCCACTAGTTACTTATAGAAACAATGTTATTGGTCATATAGTGTATTTTTTATCTTTTTCAAAAATGTGTATTTTTTTCTCGTGACTAAAACTAGTAACACATTTAAAAGCATGTTTTCCTTGTTGTTTGATATATGTCTTACTAGCAAGGACCTGTGCAATGCATAGGCTTTTTTAAGTGAAAGCTAAACATTAGAAACACATAAGATTATACAATTATTTTATATTTTAACTTTTTAAATAATTAATAATTATTTATGTTTTATATACTACGTTTAATAATTTTTTACAATAAAAAATTAACATTAATTAATTTCAGCTAGGGTTGTCCATTGAATCGATGAAACCAACCAATCCGACCCAACTCGACCCAAGTTGGTTGGTTTTCTAGTATTTTCGATCGGCTTTGATTCTACAATTTCCTAGCAAGGTGCTAACCAGTTGGCTAGTAAGGTCTCATACTAGTCGTAGCGGAGACTTGGGATTGAATCCCACTTGCACCTAGGTTGGAGGATGGGCTACTCCCAGTTGTGTAGCCCTTAAAAAGAAATGAAAAAAAAAAAACAATTTCCCAACCCTATCAGGTTGGATCAATTTCGATCGATTTGGCCATTTGTAAACTAACCAAAACCAAACTAACGTGACTATGGATATGTATTAATATTTTTTAATATGAGAAAGTGGGAAAATTATCATATTTCTTAGTCTAAAATATTTATATTGTAAACATATTTTTTTAATTGTTTTAACAATATCACTGTAATTTTTTAAATTTAAATTTAATTTTTTAAGTTTAAATCTTTTGAATTGACAGACCAAATCGAAAATTGACCCAAACCAATACAACCTGAGTTGGTCGATTTTCATTAATGGTCAGTCGGTTTCGGGTGACCAACTCCCCAACTTAAGTAATGATCAATTGATTTTCATTAATGGCCGATTTTAATAGTCTAATCTCAAAAAAAATAAAAATAGTTTAATCTCTAATCATTATTGAAAATATATAGCAAAAATACAAAAATATTGAAAATAAATTTACAATAAATAAGTAATAACAATATAATAAAATACTAAAAATATATTTAATTAGTCAATAAATAGTGTAATATCAAATATTAGTTTAATCTCTAATAAATACTAATCAATAAAATATAAAAAAAATACAATGAGTACAATAAGTTAAAATTAAAAAGCTATATAAAAATAGTTTAATCTCCAATAATTAAGATTTATACATAATTATTGAAAATAAATTTATCACAAAAAACAATAAACAATTACTGAAAAAAACAAAAAATATTCATTGTATTATATATAAATATATAATATGTATATATAGATTAAGATTTTAAAATTATTATTAACAGATATTATTTTTTGAAAGTTATTTTCTAGAATTATTAATTGATATAAGTGAAATTAGTTATTTACAATATAATTTAGTTATTTAAATAATATCATTATTTAAATTTTTAGGATATTTATAATTTATTGAAAGTAATAATCTGTAAAATTATAATTTATACTATTACATAATTTCATTATTAATTTTGTAAAATATTAAATTATGATTAATTTTAATATTATGAAATCTATTCTAATTATTTTTCTAATTTGAAGAAAAGTTTTAAATTTATTATATAATTTCGTTATTTTAACTATTTAAATAATATGTAAAATATTTAAAATTTTTCTTCATTGAATTTTTTATGTTAAAGTTATCACTTAATATTAAATATTTTGTTATAGACTTATTTAACGATATTTAATATTTTTTATTTAAGATATTTGTCATTGATATATTTAAATATTTTTTTCCTTTTTTAATGTTAAATTTTTATTATTTTAATAACATTTAAATTGAATTATTTGTAAAATTATAATTTATATTGTTAGTACATAATTTCGTGATGAGTTTTGTAAAAATTAAAATTATTAATAATATGGATATTATTATATCTATTATAATCATTTTTGTGTTTTTAATAAATATTTTAAATTATTATATAATTTTGTTATAGTATTTAAATAATTCTTAAATTCAAACTTTCTTTAGATAGATATAGATAAAAAGTGGGGCCAGGAATGGCAACGGGGTGGGGATTAAATTCCCCGTCCCCGCCTCGATTCTGAAATTAATCCCCATCCCCATCCTCGACCCCCGTCGGGGATAAAATTTGTTTTCCATCCCTGATCCCCGACGGGGATGGGTTCCCCTCGGGGACCCMAATCCCTGAAATTTTTTTAGATAGTATTTTTTCTAAAAAATAAATTTATTTAAAATAAATAAAAAATTAAAATTATAAATAATATTTAACTGGGGGTGGGGTGGGCAGGGACCTCAATCCCCATCCCCATCCTTGACCCGATGGGGTCGGGGAAGTCGGGTCCCCGTCAGGGATGGGGAAAATTGTCATCCCTAATCCCTAAGTGGGGGAGAGGATAAATAGGAATTAGAGATAATTTAGGAGATAATTTAGAAGATAAAAAGGAATTAGAGATAATTTAGGAGAAAGTGGGGGATAGAGGTGCCACATGGCTAGACATTAGAAAAGCAAATCCCTCTTTCTTTATCTATTGGTTGTTAGAGATAATTTTGCCTATATTGTTTACTTTATGGTTTAATGGGCAATTATGTGGAATTAAAAAATAAAATTTTCAAAAAAAAAACAGAAAATTAGGAAGAGGGGTTTATAGAGAGGCATGGTGATGTGCYTTGCTTTATATATGTACATAGATTACAATAAATTTCCGCCAATAATTTCAACAAATGTAAGCACTAAATAAATTAAATATTCTTTAGAAATTTCAGAATTATTTTCAAGTAGTATTTTTTAAAATTATATTTTAATTTTCACAATTTTCAAAAAATTAAAAAATGTTCCGTAAATATTTTCATTAATTTCCTATCTATCTTCTAAACTATCTCCACTTCCTWTTTATCTCCTAAATTATCTTTAAATCCTATTTATCCTCTCCCCCACATTGTATCTATATCTATTTAAAGAAAATCTGAATTAAAAACTTTAATAATTATTTAAATAATATAATGAAATTATATAATAATTTTAAAATATTTATTAAATAAACTAAAAAATAATTATAATAGATTTAATAGTATTCATATTATTAATAATTTTCTATTTTTACAAATTTCATCACAAAATTATGTACTAGCAATATAAATTATGATTTTTGGTATTATACAATTTAAATTTTATTCAAATAATAAAAATTTAACATTAAAAAAAATATTATTTAAATAATTAAATAACTGAATATCCTAAATAACAAAATATTCAAAATAGCTAAATAATTATTTAACAAAATATTTAATATTATGTAATAGCTTTAAAATAAATAAAATTCAAAAAAAAACATTAAATTTTTTACAAATTATTTAAATAATGAAATATTTAACATAAATAGATTTTAAATATTTAAAATAAAAAAATATGGAATAAATTGAAAAAAAAATTATTAAAAGTAGAAAATTAATTATAACATAATATTTAAGTTAAAAATAATTTAATATTTTATAAAATTTATAGTGAAACTATGTAATAATAGTACAAATTATATTTTTAAATTCAGTAAATATTTAATATTTCAAATTTAAATAATGATATTATTTAAATAACTAAATAATATTGTAAATAACTAATTTCACTTATATCAATTAATAATTCTAGAAAATAACTTTCACATAAATTAATATTTGTTAATAATAATTTTAAACTCTTAATATATATTTATTATATAGTTATATATACGGAAATTAGTAATTATTGTATTTCAGTAATTATTTTTTTGTGATAAATATATATTCTTTATATGTATAAATTTATTTTTGTTTTATTATTTAACAGAAAATTTTCAATAATTTTGGAGATTAAACTACTGTTATTTAACTTTTTAAATTTAATTTATTTTACTTATTGTATTTATTGTACTGTTATAAACAATCAATAATTTCAGTAAATATTCAGTATTGTAATATTATTGTAAAATAATAACTATTGATTCAATAATTACTAACAATATTTAAAATAAGTAAATTTCAATAACCCTTCACAATTCCTTAATTTTCAGTAATTATTTTGAAAATTCAAGTTACAAAATGCTTATTTTCAATTTTTCAGTAATTACCTTATTTCTTGAAAAATTTAAATATTCCCAATCAATATTTATTATTTTTCATTCTTCAATAATTATTACCATTCATTAGTTAATTGAAATTGTAATAAATATTCATTAATTTCAGTAAATATTCAGTGTTATAAGATTATATTATTTCAATTACCAAAAGTAATCATTAATAATATTATTATTACAAATAAATAAGTAAATATTCTATAATCATTACTTATTTTGAAAGTTTGTAAATAATTTAATTATTATTAGTTATTTAAATTGTAATAACTATTCAAAAATAATTAATAACAAATAATTAGTTCAAAATAATAATTTATAGTTATAAATGAGGTAATAAATGATGATTATATATTAACTCACTTAATTAATAATTTATAGTAATTTTCCTTATATTTTTTTAAAATAATAATTATTATTATTAATTTTTAATTACAAAAATYAGTATTATTATTACTATCAATAAATAAAAAGGTAAATATTTAATAACCATTACTTATTTTAAAAGTTTGTAAATACATTAATCATTATTATTTATTTTAAATTGTAATAAATRTTCAAAAATCACTAATAATAAATAATTAGTAGTTAACAATTAAAAATTAAGGTAATAAATGATTATTATTTATTATTTAACATAATTAATGATTATTTAGTAATTTTCATTAAATATTTTGAAAAATAATAACAAATATTTTATTACTATAAATAAGTGAAAAAAGTAAATATTCAGTAATCATTAATTTTTTCAAATGTTTGAAGATAATGTTTATAAATATTTTTAAATGTTAGTTAATAAATAATTTGACTAAGAAATGCTAATTAACATAATTAAATAATTAACAAATAATAAAACTTGTATAGTAATTAATAAAATYGGTCTAGGTCATTTTTAAATWGCAATCCTTTGTTATTAATAATTAATTATGAATTAAAGCAATCAATAATAAATTTTTATTAATTAACATCACAATTACACTGGTTTAGATCGGTTATAGAAGACGAAACCAGGCTGGATTAATAATTGAAACTGGTCTATACTGATTTAATTTTCAGTTAAGTTTATTAATGGGTCGGATCCTTGTCTAGATACCTTGGGCCGATCGAAACCCTTCATCAGGCCATGTTTGATTTTACTTTTTTTAAGTACTTATTTCAATAAGTACTTTGTTAGGACCACAAAATAAATGGTAAACAACATAACAAGCAATTATTCCCATTTGGCAAATAAATTACGAATAAGTGCTTATTTCAAAAAGAAGCACTTAAAAAAAGTAACTTAGGAGTGGCTTTTTTTAATGAGTGCTTATTTCTATTTGGCCTGACCTGAACCCTTCAGCATGTGTTTATTTGAAATTTATGGAACGATCTAGTCCCTAAATATTTTTTATAATACCAAAATGCCCCTATGATGGAGAAAACCCTTCTTCTCCATTCGCACAAACTAGAATGGTTGTAGCGACACCTAGCTTCAACACGACCAGCGACCATTGAAACAGCAAAAA
>NW_010729287.1:670925-749225 GCF_000365185.1 Nelumbo nucifera | reverse complement strand
TTTTCCACTTTGAACCCTTCCTTCTTGGTTCTAAACCTAATTATCTCTTTTTTTTTGTGGGATTTAACTCAATGAATATTGTATGCATTTTTTTTCTCAAATATGGTTTTTAGGATTGAAAAATTACTGCAAAATCATCAACGACCACAGGTAAGGCATCCCATTCGTATAACTTTTTAGTTCTAAACCCCATTATTATTATTGTTATTGTTGTTGTTGTTGTTGTTGTTATTATTAATGCCACATGTGTGTCCATGTGGCACCCAATGTATGTTGCATGTAGATTCTTATGTATCTCGACATAGTGATGTGGCAAGTTTATTTGAAATATATAATATAATATGCAAAAACTATTATTTATATGTGTGTGACAAATAGGGGCTAAAACTGTCATTTGTGCTGAAATAAGCACTTGTTGATAAAGTGGTTCGTTAAGCATCCCACCTCAATAGTTACTTAAAATAATTGCAAGTGGTTTGACAAAGGGGTTGTCAAACAACATTAAGTACTTGTTCAAATAAGTACTTAGAATAAGTATTTGTGCAACAAGTACTTAGGGTTTGTCTGATTCTCAATCGGAATCGGAATCAGAATGTCCTATTCCCATAGCCTGTTGCCAGGTGGGAGGAGCCGAGGTGGAAGGACGAAGTCGCACAATGAGATTTGAAACCAAGAAGGAAGTCAGAGGCCCGATTAGTTATCCCTATGTAGGCACTTTGATGCTAAAGTCAGTAGAAATCAGTAGGTGGTTGGGCCGAACAACCAGAGTAGTGTTGGTTTGATGAGAGTAACGGCGTGAGAGTTAAGAGATGGATCCCCTACCTTGAGCGGGATGTACCTTTTATAGCCGAATATCTGTGTCCTGGTCAGATAAGGCTTCAGGTGTTGTTGGGACAAGGTACAATGATCTCCTATCTTGGTCGTGTTTATCCCTATGACGTGGTGTCGACGTGGCTGAAGAGATAAGGTGGGCGGCGGAGGTGATATAGTGCTGATGTGGCCGAGGAGATAAGGCGGGCCGCGGATACAACGTGGCGTTGTCGTGGCCAAGGAGATAGGGCGACCACGTAGGCGCCATGTGGTATCCGGAGCAAGCTTAGCCATAACCCAAACACCACTCCCCCAGTTCCGAAGTCAAGATGTAAAGTGTTCGACCAAGGTGTAGCACAGAAGAATGATTTAGTCCTTGGTTGAGGAACTCAAAGTTGAAGTCCGATTAAGATTTTGATCTAGTCCGCGTGGTCCGGCCGAGTCGACGGTCGCACCGCCTCCGAAATGGGTTGTCAGAAGTGTCACTTTGCTTCCCGAGGTTTTGCGCATGCGAAGGGTGGAGGCACCAATTGGCCTTCCTGGGCTTGTCAGAGTAGTTCTCTATCTCCGCCGTTGATCTTGCTTTGATCTAGACCGTTAAGAGCCCTATAAATAGGAAGAGAAGAGCATTTCTCTTCGTTATTTGCAAAAAAAAGTTGCTTGGAGAGCTAAGCGAGGAGTAGTTTACGGTGCTCGGTGCTTGCTTCAGTTCTGCGGCTTTCCGTTCTTCGTGTTAGGTAAGATGTCTTCCTCATCCTTTCGTTCCTCTTCCTCTTCTTCTGCTTCTTCCTCCAATTACTTTACTTCTTGCTAGGGTCTTTCACTGAGGCTGTCGCACTTAATGTTCCTGAAGCTCGGAGTCGGGCGTCCGAGGCCAAAGACTTTGAGGAGGTAGATTCTTAGAGGGTTGTCAAGGCCGAGAGGGCTGAGGCGGGACCGTCGTCTGTGGAGGTCGAGCTTCTTGCGCGGGCTGGCCGCCAATTTGGGACCACCCCTTACTGTCTGAACCCTGGAGATATGGCTCAGATCCGAGCTTTATACTGCATTTGCGAGGAGTACGAGCTTTGGTGTCCAAGAGTCGGTGAGAGGCTTACAGATGCTTGGCCAGGCGATCTCTGTGTGTATGAGAAGTGTCTAGAGTCTGGGCTGAGGTTCCCATTGCACGAGGGGGTAGTCAAAGTGTTTGATTGGTATCGAGTGTTGCCAGTGCAACTAATGCCGAACTCGTTTAGGTTCCTGATTGGTTTGATGTCTTATTGTTTTGTCCATGATGTCGAGCTTACCCTGGGGATGGTTTCCTACTTCCTCCAACTAAAGCACCACCAGCAGGGATACTACTACTTCTYGGCGAGGCGACACATTAAAGTGCTTGTCGGGGCCCCGCCCTCGATGAAGCACCAGAAGGAAGGATTCTTCTTTGTGCGTTGCCCTTGAGGTTTGCCCCTTCCGGCCACGCTCCAGGTGTCAAGGAATAAGGTGCCGCAGCCCGTGTTTGCCCGGCTTACCGAAGAGGAGAGGGCGGCTATAGGCATGACTAGGGAGGTCAAAGTGATGTGCTACATATCCTTCTCAATGTTTGATCCGCGTTGGGTTGATGAGCGGGGAGGCTAGTCCGTTTTGTCGCTTTAGTTCACTCATCGATCTTCTCTTTTTCGAGCTTACAACTTGTTTTGATTGAGTGCTCATGTTAGTGCAGGTGTTGATATGGCAAGTGAGGAGGAGATCCTTCATAGGATGATGGCTAGGAAAGAGAGGCGCAACCGAGGTGCTCTGAGGGCCCAGCCCCGTTCTAAAGCGGTGCTGCCGAGATCCGCCGAGAGGGCTTCCCGACAGAAGAAGAGAGCCAGTCAGCGAGGTGATGAAGAGGAGGTTGTGGTAGTCGAYCCAAAGGAGGGTTACCAGTCTGCTGTCCCCCCTTCTCTATGGATGAATGTGCCTAAGGGCAGTAGCTCATCTCTACACATGCCACAGTGGAACGTTCGCTCCGAGTACGGGCTCGATACGGAGGGTGTGCCTAAATAGCTTCTCCGCGACATTATGACACAGGCCATTCGGCGTGAGGCCATGGAGTCTACAAGCGGCACCCTGGAGTACTCGCTCCTTCATCAAGTTGCTTCAGTAAGTCCGTGCTTATTCTTCGTTTCTTGTTTGGTTGAAATTGATCATGCTGGCACTCAGTTTCTTTTGCAAAGTGCTTGTTCGGAGGTTGCAGTAGTCGACCACCTCTGGAGAGCGGATGGATGCACTAGAGCGGATGGATGCACTAGAGAGGGAGGTGGCCGAGGTGAAGCGCGGCATAGATGAGCGGTCATATACTATCCATAATCTGAAGAAGCACATCAACAAACTGAAGACTAAGCGGGAGTGGGTGAAGAATGAGGCTACTGATAGGGAGACTCAAGCAGTTGCTCGGTTTTGGGGCTTGGAGGAGTATCAATACGAAATGGATGACTTCGTCGCACGCTCCTTTGAGATGGGGTTCAACCTTTTCTGGAGAAGGGTGCTGCGTCATTACCYCGATATTGCTGAGGTCGCACAAGGTTGTGGTCCTTACGATGCTGCCACTCCTCCCGCCGAGGATAACACCACCATGGATGTGCCCGAAGAGAATGTGGGGKCCGAGGACTGCTCGCCGAGGATTGGAGTGCTTGTCTGATGCTGCCGCTACTTGTCCAAATTGTTTGTTCTGCTCTTTCAAAGTTGTCTCTTTTTCTTTTGATGTAAACGACTTGGTATGCCAGGCTTAGAACCTTGTACAAGTTTCCTTTAAGTTAATGGAAAGAAACATTTTTCAGTTTCGAGATTGTGCACTTCTACTGCTCACTTTCGCCCTCTTTTTCTACTAAGTCGTAGGCCTCGGTCTTATCTTAACCAAGGTCGGTTGTGGCTGAGATCTTTGGTCTCCGGTTTTTGGTTGGAGTGTTATTTGAGCTCTCTTCTCTTAGCGATGCTCAGTCACCGATCTCAGGAGTTTTTGGCTCTTTGTGGGTTAGTCGTTCTTCAGCTAGCTCTGATCTAACGCTGTCAATAGTGTGCGGAGTTCAGTGACCGCCCTTTGGCCTTAGGAGGTGGGACCATTCTTCTCCATTTCAGGCTCTAGCCATCGATCATCCGAGTCAATTTTGCGATCGACTATGCACTGTCAGGCTAGCCAGTGGCTATGCGTTGCGGGCTCTGGCCGTTATAGGTCAGTTAAGTCAATGCGCGGGCGCTCCAGCCATTGAGAGTTCGGCTGGATGTCGTACGATGTGCGGTATGCTATGCAGTGTGTGCTGCGTAGTGTGTGCGGTGTGCACCGTGCAGTGCGTGTGTAGTGTGCATTGGACAACCACTTTGTAGGGCAAACAAAACTTTATTAATGTAGAATCATTGGTAGTACATCCGGAGGTTGCTAGTATTCCAACTTCTCTGTATGGGCCTTCCATTGAGGTCTTCCAGCCTATAGGTGTCGGGTTTGATCACTCTGGTAACTCTGTAAGGTCCTTCCCAGTTTAGTCTGAGCTTCCCTTCTCCTGTCATGAGTACTATGACCTTCTGAAGAACAAGATCACTGGTTTTGAACTCTATTCTTTAGACTTTGGAGTCGTAGTACTTTACCATTCTTTGTTCTTGTGTGGCCATCTTGAGGTGTGCCCGGTAACGTGCTTCTTCCACCAAGTCGAGTTCTGTGCGGAGGTCTTCATTGTTCCGATACTCATCGTAGAACTCAGTCTAAAGAGTCGATGAGATTATTTCCACAGGGATCATGGCTTCGGCCCCGTAGGTTAGGCTGAAGGGTGTCTCTCCGATGGCTATCTGCGGTTTAGTCCGGTATGCCTAGGGTTCGGTTGGTCACTTTGGTCTGCCCATTACTTTGAGGTCAGTGAACAGCTGTAATCCGGTGGTCGATCTTCAGGTTGGTGCAAAGCAATTCAAACTTCCAATTAGTGAATTGTGTGTCGTTGTCGGTGATGAGAACCTGAGGAATACCAAAGTGGCAGACAACACTTTACCAGAAGAAGTTCTGAGCATTCTGTGCGGTGATGCGTGCTAAAGCCACGACTTTCAACCACTTGGTGAAGTAGTCTACGGCGACTAGGAGGAACCTCTTTTGCTTGACCGTGGTAGGGAAAGGTGCAAGGATGTCCATCCCCCATTGCGCGAAGGGCCACAGGCTGGTGATCGGCTTTAGGGGAACTACTGGCTGGTGATGGAGGTTAGAGTGCATTTGACACCAGTCACACTTTCTAGCAAGCTAGGCGGCATCCTACTTCATGGTCGGCTAGTAGTAACCTTGCCGGAGTGCCTTGTGAGCCTGGGTTTGAGGCACCAGGGTGATCTTCGTAGATCCCTTTGTGTATCTCCTTGAGGATGTAGTCAGCCTCGGAAGGGGGGAGACATTTTAAGTAGGGGAAAGTGTGTGACCGGCGGTAGAGCTTTCCTTGAATGAGGTAATTCAGGGTTGACTTGTGTGCGAGTTTCTTGGCTTATGCTTAGTCTTTAGGCAGTGTGTCGTTCTATAGGTACTACACTATCAGATCCATCCAAGATGGGCCTTGCTGAACTGGAAGGACGAGGAGCACCATAGGAGCAATGCTAGGTTGGGCCAAAGTGTCAATCCGAACTGTTGCGTCGAGGTTGGTCTATGGCAAACTAGCCAACTTGGAGAGTGCATCCACTTGGACGTATTCAACTCAAGGGATCTATTGAATAATGAAATGATTGAGCTGTTGAATGAGCTCCTGCACTTTTTCTAAGTAGCTTGCCATGGTCAGAGTCCGCGTCTCGAACTGGCCGTGGATCTAGCTGACCACAAACTGGGAATCACTAAAAGCTTCGACTGTCGAGCATCGAGGTCTAGGGCAAGTCAGAGTCCAACAATCAGACTCGTATTCGGCTTCGTTGTTGGAGGCTTTGAACTCGAACCTTAGAGCATGCTCCAGCATTGTATCTTCTGGGCCTAAGAGGGTGAGGTCAGTCCCACTACCTTGCTTGTTCGATGAACCATCCACATGGAGAGTCCATATCTACGGTGGTGGGGCCAGGTCTTGAATTGTAAAGGTGCATTCTGCCAAGGCTTGGGGCTTGATGGCGGGCCTAGGAGCATACTCGATGTCAAACTCACTTAGTTCCACACTCCACTTGACCAGGCAGTCGGATGCTTCCGACCTCTGCAGTACCTGTTTGAGGGGTTGGTCGGTGAGCACACGGACGCTATGGGCCTGAAAATTCATGAGCTTAAGTATGATTTTATTCATATTTTGATCGATGATGATCAAAAGCTAAGTTTGGGGGTATTTGATAAGTCTATATTTGTACATATTTCCATACCTCTAACTTGATGATTTTGGGTAATAATGTTTTTGGACTTAGCATGATATTGCACTAATTATAATGAAATTGTTTTGCAAGATTAKTTGGAGCTTAACTGTGCAATTTTAAGTAGGAGTTTGATTTAATTGATCAAGATAATCATAGAGGAAGGACCATGCAGCAATGATGCTCCATGATGTAGCCATGAAGGAGAGAATCCATTGAAATCGGATTTGATACGTATGCACAAAAATCGGAAAATTTCCTGTTTTGATATAGTTCCCGTATTTTGGGCATAACTTTCTGCCTACAACTCGGATTTAGGTGATCCAAATGGATAATTAAATCTAAGAGATAGGGCTACAACTCTTATGTTTATCACTCAACCTATTTCCACCGAAAACCAAGTGGAATTAGAGCTACAAATTTCAGGTCTGGCAGTTGGCAGTGCAGAAGAGATAGGTATTCAACTGAGATAAAGACTAAGAGACCTAATTTGTATTGAATTAGAACTCTGCATTGAGAAGCAATTAAGGGGAGACTACACTATAAAAATGACCATAGACTCAAGGCAAAGGGGCACATCCTTAGAGAGAATTCAATAGAGAAGAGAAGAGGAAGCAGTCTCAACACATCAAAAGAAGAGAGGAACTAGTTTCAACACGCTAGGGAAGGCGAGGAACAATCCGAATCCAAGAGGGAGGAAGGCTTAGTTGTTACACTTGTCTTCGATCTCCAAAGTCTAAAATTTTATTGTTATTCTATTCATTCTTTGATGTGTTCTTGCTGTGCTTCCCCTTTAATTTTCCTGAGTATGTTGAATTTAATGATGTCTAGCTAAATTATCTTAGCTAGGGTTTAGATGGATTTTGATTTTAAGATTATATAGTTATTTGTTTAATTCAATTTGAGACATTTATTATTTGCATGAGGAGTTTTTATTGCTATGCTTAATGCTTTAAAAGAATTGGCCAATCTTTTAATGATTTGACGATTCATGCATGACTGACCAAAGAATTGTTATGAATTAAATCCCTAGGCAATAAAAATCGCATGATAGACTATGGTATCAAAAGATGATTAGCTCATGTGTGGGAATCAATGAAGCGTAGTGAGTCAAATCCCCTTCTATAATTAGAGGTTTTCAAATAAATTAATGCTTATTTTTCCTTTTGACAACCACTTAGAAATTTGATGGTAGAATTGGATTAAGAAAGGATTAATATGACTTGAGAAAGCTTATTAATTAATTTAGGGAAACTCACCATCACATGCAAATAACTTTAATATACCTTAAGGTAATTTCGGTTTTGAGTTGGATTAAATAGGTAATTATGTAACCTTGATTTAGTGAAATCTAAACCCTAGTTGCATTCATCCATCAATTCAGTTTTTATTAAGTTCTTGGATTTGCATTAATTCTTTTAGTTTTTATTCATTCAATTGATTCACGAGTTCAACTTAGGTTAGTTTAAAATTGATTTAGTCTCTATGGGATCAACACTTTTCTCATCGTTATACGCACATTTGATTAAGGTACACTTGCCTGAATCAAATGTGCATATGTTACACAACATGTGTCAAAGACTTCCCTGAGGTCGGCTAAGTGGTGCTCGACCATCTTTCTTTTGACGAGCATGTCTTGACATATGCCTCGACATTGTGGCCGAGATGATGCTTGAACACCTCGKTCACCAGCTGCTAATAAGTGGCATCGGCGTTCTTGAGGCCAAAGGGCATTGCCTTGTAGCAATACAATCCATGGTCCATGATGAAAGCGGTTTTCTCCTTATCGTCGGGGTGCATCTGGATTTGGTTGTAACCTGAGAACGCATCCGTGAATCTCAGGAGTTTGTGCCTCACCGTTTCGTCGACAAGCTGGTCGATCATCGACAAGTTAAATCTGTCTTTGGGATAGGCTTTGTTCAGGTCGGTGAAGTCAATGCAGATTGTCCACTTCCCATTCACCTTCTTCACCATCACTATGTTGGCTAGTCAGTTCAGGTACTTTACCTCCTGGATGAAGCCGGCGTTGAGCAGATTCTGGACCTCCTCGTTGATTATCTGCCACCGTTCTGCGGTGAAGCTCCTCTTCTTCTACCTAATTGGTCGGTAGTGTAGGTCGGCATTGAGGCAGTGAGTGATGACCTCGGGGTCGATTCCCATCATGTCCATCGCCAACCATGCAAACACATCAGCATGGTTCCTTAGCAGCTGCACGAGTTCCTCCCAAAGATGATCGTCCAGGAGAGATCTGACCTGGACCGTCTTCTCGAGGTCTTCCTTAGAGAGCGGCACCTGGATGAGGTCTTCGATAAGTTGGTCGCGTTGTGTCCTCAGTTCATCGCGCAGATCTATGCTTTCCGTTGTAAGCGTCTTCGTGACTTGTTGCTTTCCCCGACAGGACGTTAGGTAACATTGTCGTACCACCCTCTGGTCTCCACGGGCCACCCCCACTCCATATGGGATATGGGGTCAAGAACTTCATGTCTAAGTGGAAGGTAGACACAGAGGCTCGTAGAGCATTCAAGGTCGGTCTGCTGAGGATAACGTTATAGGAGGAGAGGCATCAGCCAACAGTGAAATCTACCATGGCTGTAGAAGTGATCTCACCATCTCCGATTAGCAGGGGTAGAGTAATTGTTCTTGTTGGCATAAGTGACTCCTTGGAGAAGCCTATCAGGGGAGTGTTGACCGGTGTGAGATGATCCTTGTCGATGCCGAGCTGATCAAAAGTGTCTTCGAACAAGATAACGACTGAGCTCCCAGTGTCTATTAGGATGTGCCAAACTTCGTAGTTTGCTATCTCGACCATGATCACTAGGGCATCATCATGCGGGGTTTGGACTCCCTTGTCTTTTCTTTTGTTCCATGTTGTCAATTTCTAGTAGGCATGCATATCTCTTCCGGCCTAAGCTGCTCTTCCCCCGGAAGTCGTTCCTCTTGAGATCACTACTATGACTCCAACTGGGGGAGCTCGGCTTGGGGGCCTGTGGCACTTCTCTACCTTAAGGGGCTGTCCTTTTTTATGTTGATGAAGCCCGCTAGGTAGCCACGCCCGATCAGATCCTCAAGGTGGTGCTTCAAGTCGAGACAGTTGTCGGTCTCGTGGTCGTGATCCCGATGAAAATCGCAATACTCGTCGTGATTCCTCTTGTTGCCTTGGGTTTTCATCTTTTTAAGCCAATGGACGTATTTGCTGTCACGGATCTGCATCAAGATTTCAAACCACGGTGTAGTCAGTGGTGTGAAGTTCCTGAAGGTTGGAGGCGGTGTCCTCGGCCTTCATTCTGGCCAGCGGTCTTGTCGCTTGCTTTCCCGGTCCACCTTTTATGTCTTCCACTCCTCGATATCTCTTCTCTTTTTTTCGGGTCGTTCCTCATCGTCCCTTAACTATGCTTGCGCTTCCTCCACATTGATGTACTTTTGGGCATGGCTCATTAGCGCGACTATGGTCTGAGGAGGGTTCTTCGAAATGGAAAAACTAAATGGGGATGGCCAGTGACCCTGTTGAATGGCTGTGACGGCTACCGATTGGTTCAAGTGTCGGACCTGTAGTGCCTCAGTGTTGAACCTCGCCAGGTAGTCTCTGAGGGACTCCCCTTTCCTCTACCGCACTTGCATGAGGCTTTCCAAAGTCTTCCAATGTTTTCGGCTCATTGTGAATTGCGCAAAAAACTGGCTTTCTAGCTACTCCCATGTTGCTATGGAGCGCGGGGAAGGGACGAGTACCATGTCAGGGCCGTACCTTTAAGGATTGCCACAAATGCCTTGCACATTAGGCCTTCAGACGAACTGTGTAACATCATCTAGGCTTTGAAGGCTTCTACATGGTCGCCAAGATACGTATTCCCCTCGTACTTCTCGAACTGCGGTGCCCGCTATCCTACAGGGGGAGCTCGTCCATGATTTCTTGGATGAAGGGCGGCTCCTTGGCAAGCTAACTGTTTGGTTGTACGGGCCGGACTATGGGAGATGCCACGCTTCTCTAGGCCTGGCTGCACTCCAACTCGGTCAGGCGTTGTCGGAATTCTCGAATCTCCGCATCCCTGTCGTCTGGAGTCGTGACGTGTGTGGCTTTTTCCTTCATGGGTTGTGTTGTATGGTCCTTGACCGAACTGGACTCGACAATGAAGATCGGCTGGTGCAACGTTCGTTTGTCAAGCCTTTCTTTTATTGGAACCTGAGTAGATTGGTATGTTTTGCTGCGGTTGTCACGCTCACGGGACTGGGTAGATGAGCTCGATCTTCTTGAAATGTCCCGTTTTTCTTGCTCAGGCCATGCCCCATCCTTGTCTGACCGGCACGTTTTGGGGTCCTTAGGGCGAGGATCAGCCTTGGTACACGTCGGGGCCGGAGGGGGGACGGTCTGAGCGGGCGGCACTGCAAACCCCAGCAATTGCATCATCACCAAGATTTGGTTGACATTTTCTTGCATTGCTTGGAACTGGATGGGGTCGACCGCGGCTTGCTGAGGTTGCTGAGTTTCATGGTGCGGAGGGCTGCGATGAGACCGGGATCCTTGAGAGGGGGATTGGCATGTCGATCTTTTAGAGTTGTTTCTTGGCATCTTGATCGATTCTTGATTGCACGGTAAAGAAAGGTTTTAGGAAAGGCTTTTTGTGTGTTTCCCACAGATGGCACCAATCTGTTGTTGCTCGATCCTATGTAGTGCAAGAACCGAGGTCACAGTTAGATAGTCTTTGCCAGTTGGGCGGAGTCGAGATGGAAGGACGAAGCCATGCAATGAGATCTGAAACCAAGAAGGAAGTTAAAGGTCCGAGGAATTATCCCCGAGTAGGCATTCCGACGCTCAAGTCAGTAGAAAGCAGTAGGTGGTCGGGCCGAGCAACGAGAGAGTAGTGTTAGTCTGAGCAAAGTAACGGTATGAGAGTTAAGAGATGGATCCCCTACCTTGAGCGGGAAGTACCTTTTTATAGTTGAAGATCCGTGTCCTGGTCGGATARAGGCTTCTGGGGTTGTCTAGACGAGGTTAACCGCCGAGGTCTTCGGTATAAGACCTAATCCCCAGCGAAGTTGTCCCCATCCGTATGATGATCTCCTATCTTGGTCATGCTTATCCCCATGACGTGGTGTCGACATGGTTGAAGAGATAAGGTGGGCGGCAGAGGTGACATGGTGCTGACGTGGCTGAGGAGATAAGGCGGGTTGCGGATACGACATGGCGTTGTCGTTGCCGAGGAGATAGGGCGGCCAATTAGGCACCACGTGGTGTCCGGAGCCAACTTAACCATAACTCGAACAATGATCAACCTAAAAACGGTCAAGGCTTAGTTTAGACGTTCCAATCGACCACTTCCTAACTACCAAAGCAGATACAGTTAGCGAAAAGGGATCACAACACTCTCCCTGTTTTGGTATGCTCAAGTTTAAAAACAACAATTTGAAAATCTGAGAATGAAAAATGCAATGAACTATGCAAAATACAACACTATGCCTACCTCTTGAACCGAGAATAACACAAAGAAAGCGGATGTAGTAAACAAAACCTATTTTCATATATGATCATTCAAAAAAAAAATCCGAGTTCTATGGATTACATGATTTTAGTTTCTATCCACGATATTGTAATATATGGCTTTCCATAAAAACACATTTCTTCTAGGGAAATTGTCTAAAACTCACCATGATTTTTCAATATTTCTCTTAAACTCACCACAACTTTTCAAAATGTTTAAAATTCACCATGTCAGTAAGTTTTTATTTTCCAAAACTCACCTTCCATTAGTGCACAATTAATGCTTCTTAACAGAGGTGTCCATGTAAGCATAAATAACAATTTTCATGACCAAATTACCCTTGAATGGTGAGTTAGAGGAAAAATGGTATTTTTTTGCATTGTTAGTATTTTGTTATAATTTCCAATGTTTTTTATAATTACTTTTTCTTTTACATTTTTCTATTTTCTATAATCTATAAATTTTCTTGTATTTTTTGTTATTTATTTGCACTTTTTGTGTTTTTGTAATTTTTTTGTGTTTTTTTTACAATTGTTATTTTCTGATTTTATTTTTCAATTTCTATAGTTTCTATAATTTGAAAATAATTTTTTTATTTTATTTGAAATTTTTATATATTTTTTGTAATTTCTATGTTTTTATGTATTTTATATTTGAAAAATATTTTTTTGACCTTTTTTCTTTTTTCATGTCTAAATATAAAAATGGTAATATATATATATATATATTAAAAACAAATGGTAATATATTAACACCCGTTAATTTATTTTGTATGTATTTTATATTTTTCTGTGAATGTTAAAATGGTAATATATTAATAATTATTAGTCTATTTAACGTCAAGTTAGTGACATGGTGAGCTTTATACATATTGAAAATTTATGGTGAGTTTAAGAGAAATTTTGAAAACTCATGGTGAATTTTAGACAATTTCCCTTTCTTCTATATTTATGTGTGAAGTGAAATGGAAGGACATGGAGAGTGATGATTGGGCAGCTTAGGAGTGGTGGGAAGATGAGAGAATAGAGAGAGTCAAAAAGAGAGAATGCAGGTTGAGGTAATGGAGCAAGAGGCAAGGTGATGTAAACTTTTATATATATAGATAGATAGATAAAAATACCTACTAGAAAACAAAGGACTCGCTACACTCTAAACCATGAACTTTCATTAGCAAATAGCAAGCCTCTAAACAATGGCCTTCGTTAACAAATCAATCCGCAACAAAATTTACACTGACCAATTTTGGATACAAACTTTACTCTCATATTGGATACAAACATGTATTGTAATTTGTGATAACTGTTTTTTTACAATACAAAAATGTATTGTAATTTGTATACTATTGTCTTGGAGAATACCCATAAAATTTAAATAATAAAAATATTAAGTAAAAAGAAAACAAATGAATTAAATTAATTAATACTATCATATACATCGGATGGTCACGGATGAGTTTGATTTCCAATCAACAATTTTTTTTGACAAGTCCAATCWACTATTTATATTTTTCTTCCATTTGTCCATCTCTCTCTCTCTGCTTCTCTCCCCTTTTTCTTCCTTGTTTTGCTGCACTTATGTGAGATGTGTATTCATCGGTCCCACACGTTATTCCAATCCTACTGCTGTTGGGTCAGTGATTTAGTGAGTTGGCAGTATGGATCGTATACACCAAAATATTACTTGTATCAAATACATGTATATGTGTATATAAACGCGTATAAGATTAAAAAATGTGATTTACAAAAAAAAAGAAAATATTAAATAAATATTTGTAAACTCAGAAACTCTATTCCATTTCTCCTCATAAGAAAAAGTATATTCAATTTCTATTTCCATTTTCTCTTTACTTTTTGATCTTTCTTCTGCTTCTTTCTTCTCTCTCCTCCTCTTCTTTCTCTACTTTTACAAATCAATTCAAACCCTTCCACCCCCACAAAAAGCTTCCATTTCTGTCTCTCATTTTATTTTATTTTATTTTATTTTATTTTTCACACACCCATCTCATTCTCCCCTTTTGTTTCCTCTTGTTGCCTTCTCCCCATCTCTCCCGTACCTTCTCCGCCTCTGCATCTCTGTCCCTCTGTGTAAACATGAGCAGCGGCGGTTCTAGGGTTTCAATCCCCAACAGTGTGCGCAAGACAATCCAGAACATCAAAGAGATCGCCGGGAACCACAGCGACGAGGAGATATATGCAATGCTCAAGGAGTGCTCCATGGATCCTAATGAAACCGCACAGAAGCTCTTGCTTCAAGGTAACCAATTCCTATACTCTGTTCCTAGCAGCGGGCTCGTCTGGTTCTCTGCTGGGTTCTTTGTGCTTTGTCTTGATTTCACATGTCCGAGCTGCGATCCGTGTTTTCTCCTCTTGGGGGGCGGGCGGGGTGGGGGATTGATTTGGTGTTGGTGTTTGTCGCTCTTCCGGAGATGCACGACCTTTGGGCCATGAAATTGAGTTCGGTTCTTAATGGGCTTCGATTTGTTGTCGTCAATATTGATGTGGTTTTACGAGGGTGAGTTAGTAGTTCATGTCGGTTCTTTTGGTTACGTCTAAGGAGAAGCTGGTGTTTTGGCCACTTGAGCYTTGTCCGGTTCCGGGACTTACAGCTTTTAATGTAAATCTCTTTCCTAGTCCGTGTCTTCAAGGGGTAGGGGGGAGGTGGCGCTAGGTCTGAAAAGGAAGTTGGTATGTCAATATTCCTCAGCCATCATTGATATCCAGATTGATAGTCACTCTGTTTTTGGATTTTTAGGTTTTCTTTGTAATTTGTCCTTTTCTTTTAATTGTTCTTTCTGGTTGAACCAACTAAGTTGTACGGGGCATCGCAATTTTGCTCCTTTCCTATCATTTACCTTTGTCAATGCTAAAACCACACAACAGAACATTAACTACAGATGCCAAGTGATCGATAGATAAGACTCGTAGTGGATCCGATTAAATGCAGTTCTTAGTGTGGTTTTAGTTGATACAGTGATTGTGGCATCAATTAGCTATTTTTTTAGTGATTCTGGGTTGTTATTGTCTTTCAATATTTGTGGAGTTGACTTCCAAAAGTTGATGGACTGGTTGAACCACTTGATGCAATGGTTGCTCAAACTTGCAAATTAGTCATGATTGTCTCTTCTGTCTTTCAAGATTGTGGTTTTCTGCAATAGCATTATAGTTGAGCTTGGTTCCTTCCACTTTATGGAGCATCTGAAGAAAGATTAAGCAACAGTTGTTAAAATATCTTAAGAGTTATCATCAGTTATTAGATGAATCAACCTACTTATATCAATCACTTCTTTGTCACTTATGATGGTTTGTAGAAGAAATCATTTAGGACGTCTCAGACTGTTAGGTGGTAGTAACGAATGATCTTCTATATGTTGCTGGTTTTGAAAACAGGTTTTCTTTGTACATAATAGGTAACTGTAACGGTTATTAATTAGTTAAGCAGCTGATACTAAGTTATTTTTACTTATATAAGTAATGCTCGGAGCATAGCTACAGCTACTATCAAGGATCTGTCTATGCTAAACGCATTAGTTATATAACTTGCTTCAATATTGCTCTTTTTTGATAAGAGATTTATTGTTAAATAATCAACTAGAGTACAAGGCTTACCTATCCCAAATAATAAGGAAAAAACTGGAAGAAAGACCTATCCCCTTTGCTTCTCACCCAGAGTAATAATTGGATCAAACCCATACAAAATTTGATTACCCTGGGGAATATGATTCCCAATTACTTCTATTACATTTTTTGTATGAGTCAGTAGTTATATTTTAAATGCAATATCTTTTTTCTTTTCTAGGTATGGTGTTTGCTTACATTTTATCTCTTGGTGTTCCTCATCTTATCATGAATCAGAAACTCAATAGTTTCAGGAGAATTGCTTGTTATTTCTATCATGGTAACTGACTTTTTTTGTTCCACGAGGTGATCATTAGCATTTGTTTTCTATGGCAGATACATTTCATGAAGTCAGAAGGAAACGTGACAAGAGAAAAGAGGTAAGGCTTTTCATTTGGTTGTTATTAGACCCATATAATGCTTAGCCTTGTTGCAGTTTCAAGCGTAAATTATCACAGRRAGATTGTTATCAGCTTCAAAATGTTGCCATACAAAATACCTTTCTTCTGATGCTGTCTTGGTTGGTCTTCATGATGCATACTTTGCTTGTCATGTATGGTGTGAAAATTCTTTCTTTCTTTCTTTTTTTTTTTTTTTTTTTTTTTTTTTTTTTCGTGACATATGATTGTTTTAAAACTTTAAATATTGTCTTGGTTAAGAAAACAGAAAAATGGAAATCTGATTAGTTTTGAGAGTTCCATTTGGTGAATGGCAGTTCCAATTTACTGCTTGATCAGGGATATTGAGTCTTAATGGTGTTTATACTTCTATCCAGTCCTAGCTATTGATGATAAAGAAGATATTTGCAGTTTTTCTTGTTTTTTCCCAGGCTTAAATGTCATGTTGTACTTGCAGCAGACTGTAGTATGATTCAATGTTATCAGTGCGGTGAAGTGACGGTTAGTTGTTTGGCTCCTCTAGTTGATGCAATGACTAGTTTGTGCCTATGTGCTGACTTGCCAATAAAAAAAATATGCTCTAAATTTAAGATATTAATGCTATCTCATAAATAAATCAACACAAATGACAAATATTCTATAAAAGAATGATATTGAACATTTAATTTACAGTCTTTGTTTTGCAATCATTAAGCATTTAAGCTGGATAGGCTAGAATGGCTAGTTTGTTTGTGTTTTGCAAAGAAAGATTGAAACCTTTGACCATCCAATGTAGCCCTTGTTGTGTCTATTCCATACCAGCACATCACTGATTGTAAGAAAACTTAGAATAACCTCTTATCCACTTTCATCTTTTATTTAATGACTTTTTTTTCTATTTTATATACCATGATACCATTGGCCAACTTTTATCAGCCACCTCTTACAAGTTGAGAGCTAGGGGCAGACCAAAAAGGACATCAGTTGAAGTAGTGAGAAATTATTAAAGGGCTCATAATTTAACAATTGATATGAAAATGAATAGAACTGAATGGTGGAACAGGATCCATGTACTTGGCATGATGATGATGGTGATACTGATGAAGATGATCAGCAACCATTTTTCATCACAAACATTTAAAGTAGCTGCACATGTATAAAAATAAAAGCATTACTATATTATTTTAATTAATTAGAAATGACAAATAAAGCTTTAAACAACTTTGTTGTGTATTAGTTGACCTAGCTGATGCCTAATTATCCCATGTGACTGTCATGAGGATCAACTGACTAGTTAGTGATACAGTTGGTTTGGCCCTCTACTGACGAGTCAGTTGATTGGTTGATGCTTTATTTATTTATAAGTGAAAGCCATTTTATTACTGAAAATAGAAGGAGAGGTTCCATCAAAAGTAGTACAGGAGTACAACTTGTCAGAACATATATACCAGGAACCACTTCTCAGACCCCCTCCCAATACATCAAAAAGAAGGATAAAAATAAGACTGCTCCATTGATTTCTGAAGTGATCCTGGGTGATACCATTACCATCAATCTGTTTCAGAGCTCCATCCCATTGAGCTAGAGCCATGTCAGTTTTCCTAATTACTTCACCCACTGTTGATTCATTAGACTTGAATATCATCTATCAAAAAATAAAAAATTCATTAGACTTCGATATCCTGCTATTTATTTCTTTTCAAAGCTTCATCATAAAACAAAAGAGATCAAGCTCCATAATATCTTCTCTCTTATACTAAAACTTATTACTTTCCACGAGGTCACCAAGCTTGGAAGGTTTTCTGTGGGTATCCATTGTTGACTGAAAAGTTTGAGGAAATATGGTCGTAATTACATTGGATCAATTAACATTTGACTGGTTCCTCCTTAACACCAAACAAATTACACCTGTTATCAATTGCCATCCCTTTGCTGATGATGATCAATGGTCAGAATCTTATACTGGGTTGTTATCCACATGAAGAAGGAAAAGTTTAAATTGGGACCAAGCATTGTATCTCTTCAAAGCCTTGGGGTGTGTCTAGAAGCAAGGTGTAGTTGAAACATCTCAGATGCAAGAATGAAGCTTGATTCTCATTAGGCATGGTTAGGCGTAAGAGATACAGATGCCTTTTTCATGTCTCAGGTCACAGTTATGAACATTTTGAACACGTTGCATAGCAATAAGAAAATATGGAAATTCAAATGGAAAATTGGAAGGAATTTTTGATTAGCATTGGTGAACCCCATTTTGCAAACAAAGACTATCAACACCAAAGAGATTATTATATTCTATGGTTGGGATTGTAGAGAACACTGCTGTGGGCCCCACAGCTGTGGTCCCCACTGTGTTCGTAGGACAGTATGTGTAATTATTTGTTTCAGTCATGGTAGTGTCAGTTGGTGGTCAGTTTGTTATTTCAGTTTTTATTTGCTTTATTTGTCATGTAAGTACTAAGGGCAGATCTGTCCTTTTCTCTATGTACTGAAGATAACCTATAAATACTAAGAGAGTGGCGGCGGCAGATCAGCTAGAATTTGTCCCTCCTTTCAAACCCTTGTGTTCTCTAGTTCTTCTCCTCTCCTTTCTTCCTTCCTCTTACTTTTCTTCTACTTTTCTTAATCTGAAATCTATTAGGGTTCAAGGCTGATCGCAGTCTTGATTGTCTACTTGGTATCAGAGCCTATCTAGGGTTTCTCATGTGTGTCTAGTCCAGCCGACCACATGAGAACCATCTAGGGCTGGAAGCTTATGAAGAAGTACTCGACTGATTCTTGGAGATTACCAGAAGAGTTTAGTAGCTGTTGAAGATTTGCCATGGCTTGCAGAGTGTTGGTAATCAGGAAGAATCAGAGAAGGCTAGGGTTCAGGCAACCCTGGAAGGTAGCGAACAACATTCTTTGGGTAAGTTTTATTTATTTTCAGAGACTGCTATCAGTCGAGATAGGTTGGACCTATCTAGAAGGAGCGGCCGAACTGCTTTAGGGTTTTCTCTCTATTCTAGGGTTTGACATTAACCTTGCGGCAAACCAGACTGTTGGGCTGAACCCTCTTTATCTTCTTGGAAAGTGCTTGTTTTAGGGTTTTCTCTTAGAGGTGATCAGTTTTAGGGTTTCACATTGACCCTACGACAAGTCCTAATTGTACGGATTGCTTGGAAAGTGCGGCTGAGCACTTATTTCAGACCTACGATTAAAACCCTAATTCTGCTCCAGCATCTCAGATTGCTCTCTAAGCTGGTTTCAGACCTATTTTTTGGCCTCGAGCTCTTTTAGGGGGTAAAAAACTTGTACGGACTACTTGGTACTGTGATTGCCGATTGGTTTCAGATCAGATTTATACTGGTTTCATGCATATACTRTGATTGCCGCTTGGTTTCAGATCAGACCTGCACTAGTTCATGCATATACYGTGATTACAGATTGGTTTCAGACCAGACCTGCATTGATTCCATACTGATTTCTGATTGTGATCGATTGTCCAAGTGTTGTTTTCTGGTGTAGTGACTCTAACAGTTCATAATTGCTGATTCTTGACCAAAGATGGAGTTTAAAAATCAGGGAGAAGGTAGTTTTGGGAACAACAGTTATTGGTAGTATATCTGAAATTGGGTTTCGGATTACAACCATGAGATTTGACAGGTCAAACTACTTGGAATGGGCCCAATCAGCCATGATGGCTATTGGGGGAAGGGGAAAACTGGGTTACCTCTTGGGAGATGTGAAAGAACCTTCCAAGGAGGACCCAATGTACACCAAGTGGGTTCAAGAGAATTACATGGTTATGGCATGGCTGTGTAATACTATGCAACCACATATCAGTAGAAATTACTTGGGCAAAGACAGCTAAGGAGATATGGGATGTTGTGAAAGAAACCTATTCCCAACCCCTTAATGTTGCCAGAGCCTATGAACTGAAGGTGAAGTGAATAGTCTTAAACAAGGAGAGAAACCAGTTTTTGTCTACTTCTCTACCTTGAAATCCCTGTGGCATGAAATTGATCATCTAGAGACCCTTGAGTGGGAGAGTCCCAAAGATGCACAGACTCACAGAAAGCAAGTCGAGACAAATAGGGGGTTTGAATTTCTGGCCAGCTTGAATTCAAAATATGACATTGTGAGGCAACGGATACTGACTAGAGATAGGGTGACCCTCTCTCAAGCATACTCCCTGGTGCATAGTGAAGAGACTAGGAGGAAAGTCATGATGCAACCTCAACCCCTTTCCCCAGCCCTGGTAGCTGTTAAACCTAAGTCAGGGGGTGATCCAGAAAGGGACAGGAAGAAGGAAGATAAACGAGACCTGGTATGTAAACATTGCAAGAAACCCAAGCACACAAAAGATACTTGTTGGAAGCTACATCCTCATATGATCCCAACAAAACTAAGAAATAAGAAGGGTAATGCTCATGTGGTGGTGAACACTGATTCAACATCCTCATCAGGCACAAAAGGCACACCCCTAGAGACCTTAGCCGTGGTTCGGGCTGCCCTAATACAGTTAGAAAAGGAAATTGGGAGTTTAGCTCAGCCATCTCAGTCACCATCAGTCCCTGCCACATCTGCATTTGCACATTCAGGTACTCGAGCCTCAGCTTACCATGCTTTAGTTCCAGGTAATATTGAACACTGTTGGGTAATAGATTTAGGTGCATCCGACATATGATTAGCTTGCCATCATTGTTCACTACTTATTACTTGTCCTCCAGCAGAGATAGAGTATCCATTGTTGATGGCTCTCTTGTTCCCATTTCGGGCAAGGGGGACATCAAGCTATCGGATACTATCTCTTTATCTTCTGTTTTGCATGTTCCTAAGCTTGATACTAACCTGCTTTCAGTCAGTAGTATTACCAAACATATGAACTGTTCAATAACCTTTTTCCCTGACCGATGTGTTTTTCAGGACTTGGAGATGAGGAAGGTGATTGGGACTGGCCGTGAGATGAATGGGATCTATCTGCTCGGAGAGAGTCCTTGTTGGGAAGAGCTAGTGGATAAGAAGTCATTTGTTTCTTAGTTTGTGAGTTTGGTTATGCTTTGGCATAATCGGTTAGGTCATTTATCTTTCTGGTCCTTGAAGAGTCTGTTTCCTGCTTTGTTTGAGTCTGTTGAATTGTCAAAGTTGAGATGTGAGAGTTGTGAGTTTGCCAAACATCATAGAACATCTTATTCTTTGAGTAATAAAAGGAGTAATTATTCTTTTGATATTGTGCATACTGATGTTTGGGGGCCATATCACATCCCTTCTATGGGTGGGTACAGATATTTTCTGTTGTTTGTTGATAACCATACCCGGTTTTCTTGGGTCTATCTTATGCGTTCTTGAGATGAGGTTCTTTCTCTGACCCAAAACTTCCATCAGATGATTCTAACTTAGTTTGGGGCCAAAATCAAAGTTCTTAGATCTGATAATGCAAATGAATACTTTGCTAAACCATTGACCTCTTATCTCCTTAGCCATGGAGTTATTCACCAGAGCACCTGCCCTCGTACACCACAGCAGAACGGTGTTGCCGAAAGGAAGAATAGGCACATCTTGGAGGTGGCTAGAAGCATTGTGTTTACCTCCAATGTACCTATTCGCTTTTGGGGTGATGCTATCCTCACGACAGTATATCTCATTAATCGGGTTCCTTCCTGGGTTCTTGATATGAAAACCCCTTTTTCCCTTCTATACCCAGACAGGGAGTTTTTTATCGTTCCCCTTAAAATCTTTGGTTGTACCTGTTTCTTCAGCTTCTCAGTCCTCATCATTCCAAGTTTGAACCTAAGGCCTTCAAATGCATTTTCCTCGGTTATGCACAAACTCAAAAGGGTTATTGCACCACATCTACAGCTCATTGCATCTCACAGTTTTTATCCTATGATCGCCTATCTCCCTCTTATCGGTCCTATCTCACTTCCATTGCCAATGTCCCTATTCCAAGAACAGTGCAAGAAGCCTTATCAGTTCCAGAGTGGAAAGATGCAATGCAAGTCGAAATGGATGCTTTGTTGAAAAATAATACTTGGGCATTAGTTGACCTACCCAAAGGAAAGAAACCAGTTGGATGTAGATGGGTATTTACTGTGAAGCATAATGCTGATGGCTCCACTGAAAGGTACAAAGCCCGGCTGGTTGCAAAGGGGTTCACCCAGACTTATGGCATAGACTACTTGGAGACCTTTGCCCTAGTAGCCAAGATGACCACCATTCGAGTTCAGTTGTCCCTTACAGCAAGTCATTCTTGGCCCTTGTTCCAGATGGATGTTAAAATGCTTTTCTGAATGGTGACTTACAGGAAGAGGTCTACATGCAGTTGCCTCCTGGATTCTATGATATAGAGATAGGTAAGAAGGTTTGCCGACTGAACAAGGCATTGTATGGTTTGAAGCAGTCACCTAGAGCCTGGTTTGATGGATTCAGACTAGCCTTTGGAAAATTCGGTTATGTAYAGGCCCAGTCAGATCATACACTGTTCATTAAGAGGGTGGACTCCTCTCTGACCCTACTTGCTGTATATGTGGATGATATTGTAGTGACAGGAAGTAATAGTAGTGAGATTGAGTCCCTCAAACAGCTCCTTCATCAAGAGTTTGAGGTGAAAGATCTTGGTACACTACGGTATTTTTTGGGTATTGAGGTTGCTAGATCTAAACAGGGGATCTTTATCTCTAAGAGAAAATATGTTTTAGATTTGTTGGCGGAAACTGGAAAGTTAGGTGCTAAGCCTGTTGATACACCCATTGAACAGAATCACAAGATTAGTGCAGAGGGCGGGGAGCTTCTTGAAGACAAAGTTATGTTCCAACGGTTGGTTGGAAAGCTCTTATATCTCTGCCTCATTCGGCCAGATATCAGTTATGTAGTTAGTGTTGTCAGCCAGTACATGCATTCCCCTAGAACTACTCATCTTCTTGCGGCAGAGAGAATATTAGCATACTTGAAGAGATGCCCGGGTAGAGGTATATTGYTCAAGAACAGTAATCACATGAAGGTGGAGGTCTATACAGATGCCGATTGGGCTGGGAGTGCTGATGACAGGAGGTCTACCTTTGGATATTGTGCCATTGTGGGAGGTAACCTTGTCTCTTGGAGGAGTAAGAAGCAGAGTGTTGTTTCCCGTTCTAGTGCTAAAGCAGAATATAGGTCAATGGCTAATGGAGTGACTGAAATTCTATGGCTGAGGTCACTACTTGAAGAGTTGGGTATTGATTATGAGAAGCCCTTGATGCTGTATTGTGATAATCAGGCGGCTATTAATATAGCCCACAATCCAGTGAAGCATGACATAACTAAACATATTGAACTTGATCGACATTTTGTGCGAGAGAGGGTCTCATCACAAGAAGTGTGTCTCTCGTATATCACATCCAACATGCAGCTTGTGGATATCCTCACCAAGGCTGTACCAAGGAAGAAGTTAGAGGCAGACCTATCCAAGTTGGGAATGATAAATATCTACTCCCAACTTGAGGGGGAGTGTAAAGAACATTGATGTGGGCCCCACAGCTGTGGTCCCCACTGTGTTCGTAGGACATTATGTGTAATTATTTGTTTCAGTCATGGTAGTGTCAGTTGGTGGTCAGTTTGTTATTTTAGTTGTTATTTGCTTTATTTGTCATGTAAGTACTAAGGGCAGATCTGTCATTTTCTCTATGTACTGAACATAACCTATAAATACTAAGAGAGTAGCGGCGGCAAATCAGTTAGAATCTGTCCCTCCTTTCAAACCCTTGTGTTCTCTAGTTCTTCTCCTCTCCTTTCTTCCTTCCTCTTACTTTTCTTCTACTTTTCTTAATCTGAAATCTATTAGGGTTCAAGGCTGGTCGCAGTCTTGATCGTCTACTGGGATGTTGGTGTATCCTGGTGGGCTACTTTGAACTCTTTGTGGAAAGCTATACATAGCGTTCTTCCCCATTTCCTACGCTTGATCACGTATGATGTGTGTATTGGAGTTAAGGTTTTGTTTTGGGAGGATGTTTGGAACTTTGGATTGGTAACTCTATCCTCAAGGATCTTTCGAGTAGAATTTGGGTTTTGGGAGAGATTTGAGAGACTTTGAACTTGACCAGGTTGCCTTGCTCCTTAAACTTCTTGATCTTGTTTGCTTGGACCCTTCTGAACCCGATGCTCTCATTTGGACCCCTAACTCGTTGGRMTTGTTTTCATGTGCTTTTTTCTCTACTTTGTGCTTGGCCCCTAACCCTCAACCTTTTTATTGTAAGGAAATTTGGTCCAGACCTGTTTCTCCTAAAGTGGATCTCATTGTTGGGAGGTGTCTCTTGGAAAACTAATTACTCTGGACAATTTGCAAAAAAGAAGACCTTGTCTTAGTATTTCCCCAAACTGGTGTATCCTCTGCAAAGCAAATGGAGAAAGTTGCTACCACTCACTAATCTCTTGTCCTTTTGTTGTAGGTCTTTGGGAGAAGTCTTTTTGGTTGCAGGTGGACAGTGCCATTGCAGATTAGCAATCTATTTGACCCTACAACCTTYAGGTGGCCAAAGGGAAGAGGTAGAGTCTTATGGAGGTGTGCTAGGGATGCTTTAGTTTGGACTGTGTGGGAGGAAAGAAACGCCAGAATTTCTCGTGTCCTAGCGCTCAAGGTGACTCCACTAGAGCTGAACTATTTGCTGTTCTGTGTGGGGCACAATTACCAAAAAGGCTAAGGCTTAGAAGGTTGGTGGTTGAAGGGGATTCTCAAGTGGTGATAAGCTGGTTAGAGGATGAAAAGAAGGCAGCCTGGACCTATTGAGAAATGGTGAAGAGGATCAAGTGGCTCTTAAGGGATACAACAGTTTGTTTCATTGGGTTCCTAGGGATGCTAATGGGATTTTGATTCGTTAGCCAGACAGGGGGTTGTCAGGGAACAATTATTTTGGGCTCAATTGTATTAACTTTCATCACTTAGGGGTAGTCATACCCCACTTGTTCATCTCTGTACACTTCTGTTTATATTAATGAAATGATACCTGTTAATTATAAAAAAAATGCCAGAATTTTCAACAATAAGGAGAGGAATGAGGCTTGTATATTGAGATTGTATAATTAGTAGGCTATAAATTGGGCTAAATCTTTGGACTTCTTCTCACCTTTCTCCTTTGATGACATCTAGAGGAACTAGGATTGGTGGCCAAAATCTCTGTTGTGAGAGAGAAGTCTATGGTGGAGAAGAGGCCCCCTGAAGAAGGTGTCATCAAGCTAAATTTCGATGGTAGTAGTCTAGTTAATCCAGGGTCATCTGGTATTGGGGGAGTCTTCAGAAATGCACAAGGTTAGATTATTGCCTTATTTTCTGGTCCTATTGGAGTGGGGGATTCAGTTAGTGCAGAAGTCCAAAAAGTGTTACAAGGAGCAGAGATTGCTAAAGAATTGAGTTTTGACCATTTGTTAATTGAAGGTGACTCAAAATTAGTAATTGGGTTGCTGAAAGTAGGGCTGTTCATGGGTTGAATTTGGGTTGGTTTAATATATATTTTTCAATCGACCCGACCTGGTTGGGTTACTTAAAGAGCAAACAACCGACCTGCCATTAAGCAAAACCGATCCAAACATGAAGGGTCGGTTTGGCATTGTTTGTGAACAACCCCTATTTTGGTGTAAAATTTCCTACTCAAAAAAGGAAAACAATCCTAAAGACAAAATTAATTCCCATTTAACTAATGTTTTGTTGTTCTTTAATGTTAAAAATAAGTAAGTAACTAGAAAGAAGAAACTAGGATAGGGATTACCTAATTAGGTAATGACTAAGAAATCAGAAACTAACTAACTTGGTTCGGTTCGGTTTCGATTTTCGCACATGAAAACCGAAACGAATTATTGGTTTATCGCTCTTCACAACCCTAAACTGACCGGTGGTGAAGAAAAACCGACCAAATCGGGTTGGGTCGGGCCGATTTGGTCGGTTTGGCATTGTTTGTGAACAACCCTAGCTGAAAGAACCAGAGACAGTGGCTAGGCCTTATAGGGGAGCCTTGAGGAGATTCAAATGGTTAACCACGAATATCACAGTCAGATTCCAATGGGAAAGAAGATCAGAAAATGGGATAGCAGATTGTCTAGCTAGACAAGGGGTGCATAGGAACCAGCTTTTTAGGCTCAGTTGTATTATTTTTGGGTTGTTTTCAGGCTGCACCTCGCACCTCTTTGTGGGAAGCAATCACTGTGTATCTCATTATTGGTCCTTGACAAAATTCTATTACTTATAAAAAAGAGATTATTATATTCTATGTATTTATTATTTTTGTCAAAACAGTTATCTTTTTGATGCTTATGCTTCATGTTTAGGCAAGTGAAACGCTTTGTTTCATGCTATGACTCTAAAAAATTGTTCTGTTAATTCTGAAATGTAGTGTTTCAAACTGTACTTGTTTCACATCCATGTCTTTTATCAGTATAGTAGATCCACCAAAATTGGTATTTTGTTATTAGTACTGATCAGAGAGTTGGATGAGATATTGAGTTCTTACCAATTCAGAAGATTGGAGTTCCACCATCCATCTCCTGTAGCCTATATTAAGAACCTGCTTTCACTGTATACTTTTCTTTTCTTCTATACTTTGTAACTATGACATATCTACTTAGGTATTACTGTTGTTTATAGGTCTCATGTGGTAGTACTGTTTAAGAAGGTTTGCAAGATGAAATTTAACCATTATAATTTATAAACTTTGACAGCATATCCAAAAATGAGTGTGGTAGAAATGCATAATGTTAGATGGATGAATGGCAAAACTAGAAAAGATGGGGTCAGAAATGAAGTCATATGAAGGAAAGTAGGAGTAGCTCCAATGGATGATAAAATGAGAGAAAGTAGACTGAGGTCGTTTGGTCATGCAGACATTGACATAGAAGACCATCTACAACATCCATTAGAAGAAGTGATCTATTACAATTTACAAGTTGAAAGGGCTAGAAGAGCTAGTGACAGACCGGGAAGGACTTGGGTGGAAGTAGTAAGAAATGATTTAACTAGTCGAATGTGCATAGTTGGGACAAGGTTTAGATGATGATGATGAGATTATAAGCTTTAACAATTGACCCATAAAAGCAAAAAGAAATATGGAAATAGCCAAATAGATCTTTCTCAAAAACAAAAAAAAGATCTACTGGGTTTGGCCCTCTTCAATGCATTCTGCTTGCTTGCATCCTCTTATTTTTCTGAGATTTGTTGATTACTTGAAATGCCACTACTTTTTTTTTTTTTTAATTTTGTTATATTTATATATGTTTGCAGAACATGAACAGAGAGCCTGCTGATTCTAGATGGAGACCAGGCACGCAGGGGCGAGGGGGTAGGGGTGGTCGGGGGAATTATTCTCCTCGTTACATCTCACATGGTATGTGTTCAACAATTAGGAAATCATATTAGTTCAAAGAAATCATATATTATGGATTGATCATCTGGCTTTGGTTTTCCCATTTGTTTAACATGATTATATGCAATCTATGCCTTTAATATCTCTGGAAATACTCTTTCAATCATTCCATATAATTGTGGGAATCCTTACTGCAACTCACTAATTATTGCATTTGGTCTATACAATTTCAGAAGTTAGAGCTGCCTTCTTGTCAATATGAAAGAAATGGTTGTTGGGTGGTGGGAGGTGTTGGGCTTGGATCTGCTACCCACTAGATGTTCCCACATCCCTACCCACGGGACATTACAGCTGCACATTGGGAATATCTCCCTTGTCGTTCATGGGAGATGTTCCCAATACACGGTGGGGATCTCGTGGGTAGGGATGTGGGAACAGTTTGTGGGTAGCAGATCTGGAGTGGGAGGTGTTAGACATCCTCACTTTTTTTTTTGATTATTATAGCTATTTCCATCTAGTCTTTTAATTTCTAATGCAGAACTTCTTAACTTCAGAAGGTCTGAATATTAGTGGTGATGGCTGGAAAACTGGTTTTATTTCCTGAAGCGGTTTGTTGATTCATGCCATTGTGTATGACAATGATATTTAATTTATGATTTAACCATTTCCAGATGCTGGTGGTGGGAGGAACACTGTTGCTGGGAAGGAAAATGGAGTTAATCAAGTTGCAGAGAGAGGTGTAGCTGTTACACCCTCTTCCCTGACACCCCCTCAGGATACAGAAAACAAAATAGTAACTCCTGGATCAAGGTGGCTATCATCAACTGACTTTTCTTTACTAAGTATAAAATTCATAATCTTAACTTTCAAGAAACTTGGATCTTGTATTTCCTGTTAGTGTGTATCTGTGTGAGGTGGGCATGCTTTTTTAAGTTGGTATGTTTTTTGTTCTGCAGCTCTGTGGATGTCCTGGCAAATGGTCCTACCAGTGTAACTGCTGTGGGTCCCAGTCATGGYCATACCTCCAAAGTGCCTCCAGGCAGCGGAATCAACTCACCTGAAGAAAGTTCAGTAATTGATGCTAATAAGTTAGTTAGTACACCACCACCACCACCACATGGTGATTCAAAAAGCACCCCTTCATCTGTTACTGGAGTTACATGTGCGCAGCCTGCACCAACTCCTGACCTGTCTCTAGCATCTGTTTCAGGGGTATATTCATCTTCTTCGGATCCTGTACTGGTTCCATCCTTCGATTCACGTCCTCCTGGTGCAGTGGGTACAATTAAACGTGAAATAGGGAGTCAACGAACGGTAGTTGAACAGAATGCTAAAATTTCTTCTGAGAGCAAATCAACTGCGTCTCAGGACTTTGGTAATCATCTTCAGATAAACAAACATGTATCTCATGATCCAACTGAGTCTGAGTTGTGTTCATCCACGAGTGAAAAAACTTCTGGAATTGGAAACCCCATTCCAGGGAAGATGCCAAACAGACCCCAAGGAATTGAGAAAAATCAGCCTTCTGAATCATCCCAACCTTCTTCATCTACGCATGGTGGCTCTTCGGCTAGTAGGCCTTCTTCTAACTATAGTAACCGCTCACAACAACTTACTGGTCCTCAAAAAGGTAATATATTATCTAATCATCACCTTTTACTGATGGATTTGCATGAAGTCATGAACCTAGATTGAAATTCCAGTTTTTGTATAATACATAGTTTCTGCGATGAATTGCAAATTTTTTTAGTAGTTTTTTTCTTTTATTACTTTAATGATATTAATTATTTTAGTATAGTCTACCAATAAGCAAACATTAGTCTTCAGTTTGTCATACATTTTAAGTATCAACTTAGGCTTCTAGTGGCTATCCTTGGTGGTATGTGGTACTATAAATGCCAAATTTGTCGAAATTGTTTTTTTCTCCATTTATAAGCTGATTGGCTASCGGTGGATGTGCTATCACTTTTTATACTTTATTTGTTTCAATGTTCAAAACTTCATATGAATCTTAAAGTTAAATGTTCTTCCTTGATTTTTTTCTAAATTATGTGTACAAAGCAAAGTACTAGTTTGTAGCTTGAACTGAAGTCTGAATTTCACTGTATCATAGTTCCCACTTTTTTGCTACATGTAGTTTGTTATTTCATTTTGGCATCTTGACTTACAAATTTACAATCTCACTTGTTTGTATGTGCTGTGTGTATGCTAATTTTTTTTTGATAGGTGTATATTAAATTTTTTCAAAGCAAAGCATAACATGAAATAGCCATTTTATCCAAGAAGTAAAAGCATAAGCTTCTGCACCTAAGGCATGATTAATTTAATCATCTGCCGAAGTATAATATTTTTCTTGGGCTTCGTGTGGGTTCTTAATTTGTATATACAAACTGATTGTACTGTCACATGACATATGTTTTAAGTTTGCAAAGTGCTATAATGCTATAATTGAGTAAAATGGTGTTTTTTTTTTTTGATAAAAAAAGTAGTGGTTGGGGGAGGTCCATTTGACACCTGAAGTGTTTGGGAGGCCTTGATCAAGGAAATTATGGAAAAGAAGGGCTTGATCAAAGGATCATAAAATGTTATTTTGTACAATCTAAGAAATCAAGGATGTTGTGATTGGATGGATTACGAGTAGGGCAATTACCTTGGCAAAGTTGGCCACCTGGGGCATTTGGAGGATGAACCTAGGGGCGATCATAAGTACCTATTATAAGGTGATAGGGATCATACAGCAAACTTCAAGACTTAAAGAAGAAAAGAGAAGTGCCCAACAATTCTAAGGCCGTAGTTCTTATTTGACACAATAATGAAGAAGATTCTAGCTGGGAGCTAGAATAAATTCTGGGTGTTTTGAGTTAGTAATTAAGTTTAAGAAATAGTAGTGTTAAAAGTGTGTAATTTGTTTGTTTGGTTTTTTTTTTTTTTTAATGTGGATGTGTGATGTTTCCTATATTTGGGTGTGAGGCCTAAACCTAAATCCTCTAGGAGCGGTTCCTAGTTCTTTTTTTTTTTCTTTAAAGTTCTTTGCTGTGCTACATAATAAGGGCTATAGCCCAAGCCTGGAATTTTTTGGGCTGGGCTGGGCCAGGCTATAAATGATCACCCTAAATGATACTTGTAAAAAACACCCTAGATGAACTGCCAATACGGAGTCTTTTCCTTTGTAGTTGTCCTAGGTTATCCATTTTTTTGATTACCTGATTTACAACCACGTTTTCTTTTCTTTTCTGTTATTTTGTTTTCTTTCTCCCCCAAGTTTTTTTATGTTTTTCATAATATAGGAGGAAGAAAATAGGAGTGATCTACAAGTGGACTTCAAGGTCAGCTAAACACCTAGCTGGTGAGTTTGCAAGTCTGGGGGTATACAGAAAGCAAATATAGTTATATAGTAGGTTATCATACCAAATGAAGGAAATGTGTAATGGCAGGGTTGTTAACTGATGTTAACTTCGTAAAAGGGTTGCAGGGCACTTAAACAATGTAATTGAAGTTTCATTTAAGAAAAAAGGCAATAAAATTCTGTTGTTACTTGTTATTGATCAAAAAGAAAAGGGATGAGGAGAAGCACATTATTTGTCATTAATCTAACCATTTATTATTTTTTACTTGTGTATAAGAAACTTCTGAATGATAGATAAATTATTTGATAACAATTCCATTATAGACAGGGAGGATGGCAGAATGTGCATTTCTTCTCTTTCTTTTAAAATGTTGAAGTTGGCTTCCTTTTTTTGTGTGCTTGTCTGAAATTTAATCTATATCTGTATGCCAAATAAGCCTTGCCTCAATTGATGCCAGCCCTAAGGTGTGTGCAGGTCCCATTGCTGTTAATTATCTTTTTCTAATGGTGTTCTAGCCTTTTCTGTTCTTAAAAGCTATAAAGTAAATGCCTTTTCCCAATTAATGTACATTGCAACCTAATCATATTAACCAACTGATGGTGGCTCAGTTGGTAGGATCTCTGGCTTGTTGTAGTGCAGACTTGGGCCAAATTCCACTGCCATCAGAGTTGGGGGGGGGGACCATTGGTATGGGTATGGGCTACCCCTGTTGTGTAGCTCTATGTACCCCAAAAAACCTAAGCTTATATTACCCGTCTTTAACTCTGTATAGAAACATTTGCATTTGTTTTACTTTAATTTTATATTTTTGGTCCAGAGATGAACCTCCTTACATATGTGATGTTCCATTCAATTTCCACATCCGAACTAATGCAATTTGATTAAAATGTAATTGCCGTCTGATTGAGGGAACCAATTAATTATTTTGCACGAATACTTGTGCCTATATTCAACCTCTTGGTGATGTTTGATGTTTAGAGGTGTCTTGAGTTGTGAGAAGTTGGTGAATGGCCAAACCATGCTGATTGCTCGTCAGCTAAACAATTTTTTCACAAGCTGTTGCAAACTTGCAATTACTAGTGATGTGAAATCATTGTGTACTCAGAACTATACCAAGTATCTACCTAGAATTATGTCGTATTTGGCATTTATTTACTGTAGCGTTTTGTTTATTGGAGGGCATAATATGCATGTATTTCATGGTTGATGTGCAGAGTTAACAACTCCATGTTGTCTTTGACTCTTTGTATATCATGCATTTTCATTGTCATTTTCCTATTGACTTTTCCCTGCATTCAACTCATTAATTGTGTTTCTTTTGTTCTTTTGAGGCATGCTATTAAACAATGAGATCATGCAATTCTTGGATTCACCACCTTGCAGAGGATACATTATAGAAATACTACAAGACAAAATTAGGCATGGGTTCTCTCCTTATCTAATGGGTGAGGTATTCATGAGTTCAATAACTTGTTGCTTATTAGCATTCCTCTTTTTCTTCACAAGTAACCTGTAAAGACAGTGGGTCATTCCCTCTAGTTTGGAAGAGCTCCTTTCCAAATGGAGAGTTCAAGGCTTTTCTGTTAAGGGGAAAATTCTCTGGAATTCACTGCCTCCTATCATGTTGAATTGTCTAGAAGGAAAGAAACAATTAGAATGGGAACAACTTCTCCCCAAGGGATAAATTGGGATCTAGGCTTCAGAAGTGGCCTAAGGGAAAATGTATGCAATTCTCTTATTCACTTACTTTTGGTGTAGTGTTCTTGGACTAAAATATTGAGGACAGTAGGATTTGGTCAGCCTCTCCTGATGGTCTATTCACTTGGTTCTCTTTCTTCAGAAACCTCACTCTGCCTAATTTTCAGGGGTATATTTCTTGATGAAAGGGATTTGGGGGAAGCCTGTCCCACCTAAGGTTCAAGCTTTTTGTTGGGAAAATTTCCTTGGAAAGATTAATACTCGTGATATGCTGCAGAGAAGAAGGCCTAATTCTTTCCTTCCTCACATCTGCTTCTTATGTAGGGCTAGTGGTGAAACTCTTTCCCATTTATTAATCTCCTGTTCTTTTGTGCATTGCATTTAGGAGTATTTTTGTTCTCTTTTTGGTTGCAGGTAGGATCCCACTCAAGATGGTGGTTGGCATCTTCAATCCTAATTTCTTGAGGCAACCAAATAAAAAGAGGGAGGATATTGTGGAGGAGCTGCAAGGCAGCAGTAGTTTGGGTTATTTGGAAAGATAGATGAAAGAATTTTTAGTGGAAAAGGTAGATCATTGGGGGAGGTAATAGACATTAGACAACATAAAGATAAAGGTTGCACATTGGATAAAAACCTTGGAAAGTTTTAAAATCTTCTCTGTCAATGGTATAATAAGAGCTTGGACTGAGGTGGCACAATCGTCTATAGAAAAAGACAAGATAAGGATGGATCGGAAACCTCTAGAAGGCAACAGAGTAAAACTGAACTTTAAATGGAAGCTCATTTGGAAATCCGAGTATGACAGTAATAGGAGGTGTATTTAGGAATTATGAAAGCAGAATAGTGGTTTTATATTCAGGGCCTATTGGAATGGGAAACTCTTTGAAAGCTGAACTGATGGCTTTGTTGCAAGGTCTACGATTAGCAAAAAACTCTTGGTTATAGACAGGTGAAGGTGGAAGGGGCTCAAAGCTAATTATCTCATGGGCAAGTTGTAATAGACATATCCCGTGCACCCATAGACATGCTTTTAAGGAAGTTGAAAGTTTTGCAAAGGACATAAATGCTAAATTCAAGTAGAAAAGAGATTGATAAAATAACTCCCTCTATTGATTTAATAACTTTCAACTTCCTTAAAAGCATGTGATAGGAGTTAATAAAATAACTCCCTCTATTGATAAAGGAAGGTACATCTGGTTGGCAGCCAACACTAAAACTTTTGCCAAATTCTCATGATATGGATCCTCATTTGTCTTTCCGTGCTCATACTAGGCATTCTCAGAAAATGACATGTTGCACCCTAACTCGAATGTAGTGTTAAGTGGGCAAGGGTTTGCTAGGATGGTCCCAGTGTTTTAAAAGTGCAAGGTGCAAAAAAGGCGCAGGGGCCTATTTGCATCTGAGGTGCAAGGCGTAAGGCGAGGTGCGCACCTTTTTTGAAGCAAGGCGCAAAAATACAAAAACATGCTAAAAAATTAAAAAAAGTCTAAAAATTAAAAAATGCCAAAAAATAAAAATATTAAGCAGAATATTAATAAAAAGTATAAACTTAAATTTTAAAATAAATGTTTTAAAAACCTATTATCTAAAATTAAAATACATAAACATAACATGTAAAGCATATTCAAATGAGAATTTAAAAATAAAATCAAACATATAAAACATTTTCAAGTATGTAAAACCCACAATCTCTTTTTTTTTTCCTCAATTGCATTACTTCAAGTAGTTAATGTGATGTAAAGCATATTACATTCCTAATTCTACGAGCTGCCTTTGTGCCACACCCCTCAAGGGAAGCCCAAACAAGACCATGTTAGGGTCTTAAAATTCTTAATTCTCATATAAAAAATAACGATTTTATAATTTTAATTGCTTTTTAAGAAGATATTTTATTAGGATGAATGAATGAACAATATTAACAAATAGGGGGTGAAGCGCAAGGTGCACCAGGTGTACACCTAGGCACATTGGATGGTCCTTGTAAGTGACTTGCCATGGCAACACTCGGTTGTGGTGCGGAATACACTAGGGTTCCCACATCTTTCTGGATGAAGGCGAGTAAAGAAGCTAGTCCAAGAAACATGATTTTGCTTAGCCACTTAGAATGTAGGAACATTACTAGAAAAAAACTATGTAATTAATATACACTATGAAGAGAAGGGTTAACATTGCATGCCTATAAGAAACTAAATGGAAGGGTAAAAAAGCTAAGGAAATTGATGGCTACAAATTGTGGTATACAGGGAGAGGTAAATAATAGAAATGGTGTAGCGATAATAGTAGATAAGGATTCAAAAAAATGAAATCTGTAAATATTAAAAGATTTGGGGATAGAATAATTTTAATTAGACATGTTTAAGGTGAGGAAATCATTAACATAATTAGTGTTTATGCGCCTCAATTGGGTCTAGAAGAAAATTTTAAAAGACAATTTTGGGAAAACTTAAAGGATTAAACCAAGAAATTCCAAATGAAGAGAAGATTTTTATAGGAGGAGACTTAAATGGGCATGCAGGGTAAAGAAGTGTAGGATATGATATGGTGCTTGGAGGATTTGAGTTTGGGGAGAGGAATGAATCAGGAGGTACAATATTAGATTTTGTAGTAGCTTATGATATGGTAATTTGAAACACCTTTTTTCCAAAAGAATGATGAACACTTAATAACATTTAAAAGTGGGGCAAACATAACTCAAATAGATTTTTGCCTTACAAGGAGAATAGAATCAAGGTTCAAAGTATCGACACATATCGGCCGATATGTACTGTTCCGGGACCCCTCCGATACGCCCCTATAGTGAGTGTATCGGAGGTCTCATCGGTTCAGGGGGTAGAGGAGACCTAAACCGGCCCCCTTGAACCGGTTGCGGAAAAAAAAAAGGCCTGAAAAACTGTATCGATTCGCCCGATATGCCGGTTTTTTGAACCTTGAATAGAATGAATGATGTGTAAAAATTGCAAAGTTATTCTGTGAGAAAGCTTAACAACACAACATAGACTAATGGTGGTAGATGTGTGCATTAGGAAATGAAAGAGAAATAGGGAAGAAAATAGGTGTCCAAGAATTAGGTGGAGAAACCTAAAAGGAGAAAATCTAACTCATTTTAGAAACAAATTGATAATAGAAGGGAATTGGAAGTTACATGGAAGATTAATGATATTTGGCTTGAAATGGCAAACAATATAAAGAAAGTAACAAAGGATGTCTTAAGAGAATACAAAGGGAAGTGGCAAAGTACTAAAGAAACTTGATGGTGGAATGAAGAGGTTCAAAATATAATTAGATTAAAACAAGCCTACCACACAAAAATGGCAAAAAGCTAGAAACGTCGAAAGCTGGGAAAAATATAAAATTATAAGAAAGGAAAGGAAGTTAAAAAGAAAGTGAATGAAGTTAAACGTGAGGCTTATGATGAGGTTTACCATAAATTAGTCACTAAAGAGGGAGAAAAAGGATTGTATAAAAGCAAAGTTGAGAGAAAGGAAACACAAAGATTTAAACCATATTAGGTGCATTAAAGATGAGGGTGGAAGAGTCTTGGTAAAAGATGAAGGAATCAAACAAAGATGGAAAACCTATTTTGAAAAATTGTTAAATGAACAGTAGGGAGAGGGTAAGTTGGCTGGCAAGAAATATGGCAGTTAGGTTTCAGTTGGTTAGCAGATCAGCTAATGCAATGGCTGATTCTTTGGCTAAACAAGGGGTGACCTGTTTTGGGCTATCTTATAATTGTAATTCAGGTTAGTGTCTGTTTATTTGCTTAATGCTAAGCTCCAAGGGAAGGTAATTGATAAAGTTTAGACCTGCACTAGAATTCAGTAAGAAATAACAGTAGCAGAAAACTAAAAAAGGATAGAGAGAGAAGAAGAAGAGAAGAGAAGAGAAGAGAGAAGGAAAAACTGGTTTGAACTAGAGAGAGAGTTCAGTTCTCCCTAGTCGACCAGATTGTATTTATACTTTTCTAATGAAAAACAAAAGGTTTGTTGTGCCCCTACTTAAGTATGGGACACATCACTTAACTTAAACATGACACCTCACATCAAACATAAACAAATTGACAAAACTACCCCTATACATTTGGACTAACACTCCCCCTCGAGCTGGTGAGTATATATCATATAGTTCTAGCTTGTTACATATGTAGTCCACTCTTCTTCGACTCAACCCTTTATTGAATAAGTTTGCCTATTGATTTCGTGTATTAACATATGTAGTGGCTATCACTCCACTTAGCACCTTCTCCCTCACAAAGTAACAATCAACTTCTATATGTTTTGTTCTCTCATGAAAAACTGGATTAAAAGAGATGTGGACTGTAGCTTGGTTGTCACAATAAAGCTTCATTGGAGTGTCAATTGAATTCTCCATCTCTTGTAGAAGATTTCTCAACCACACTAGCTCACAAGTTGTGTGTGCCATGGCTCTGTATTCAGCTTTAACGCTGCTTCTTGCCACCATTACCTGTTTCTTACTTTTCCATGTTACCAAATTACCCCCAAGAAAGGTACAATAACCTGTAGTGGACCTTCTGTCAGATACAGAACCAGACCAATCAGCATTGGTGTATCCTTCTATTTCAAGATTTCGTCAACTTTTGTGTAACAAGCCACGACCAGGAGCTCCCTTCAAATACCTTACAATCCTTAGAACTACATCCCAATGTAGAACCCGAGGATTTTGCATAAACTGACTCACCACACTAACTGTAAATGAAATATTTGGCCGAGTAATGGTTAGGTAGTTTAGTTTACCCACCACTACTCACCCACATCACTATTCAACTTGACATTTGGTTCCATAGGTGTTTTAGTTGGTTTAGCACCTAGCAATCCTATTTCCTCCAACAAATCAAGAACATACTTCCTCTGACACAAATTAATACTGTGCTTAGACCTTGCTACTTATATCCCCAAGAAATATTTTAATTTACCAAGGTCCTTTGTTTGGAAGTGCTCCTGCAGAAAGTTCTTCAACCCATCAATCCCCAATGTCACTGCCGGTAAAGACAATATCATCTACATATACCACCATAAAATCTTCCCAGCATGTGAATCATAGTTGAATATTAAGTGATAAACCTGACATTGTTTCATTCCAAACTTCTTTATCACTTCACTGAATCTACCAAACCACGCACGGGGGGATTGTTTAAGTCCATGAATGGCCTTCTTTAGTCTTCACACCTTACCATCCTCTCCCTGAGCAACAAACCCCGGTGGTTGCTCCATATAGACCCCCTTAAGGAGATCACTATGTAAAAAGGCATTCTTGATGTCAAGCTGAAATAAAGGCCAATCATACATAGTAGCTAGAGATATCATAACACGAACTGAACCAATTTTAGCAATAGGAGAGAAGGTCTCTGTGTAGTCAATACCATATATTTGGGAATATCCTTTGGCAACCAGTCTAGCTTTCAACCGCTCTACACTACCATCAGGTAAATACTTAACAGTGTATGCCCACTTACAACCTACAACATGCTTATCAGGAGGGAGCGTGGTGAGATCCCACGTATGATTATGAGCTAAAGTAGAGACTTCTTCTTTCATTGCATGGCACCACCTTGGAGAGGCAAGGGCTTCCTGGACATCCGTAGGAACAAAAATAGAAGGCAACAAAGAAACAAACTGGTGACRGGAAGCAGAAAGGTGAGAGACAAACATAATTAGAAATGGGATGAAGTGTGCAAATGCGTTTACCTTTCCGTAAGGCGATAGGAAGATCAAGGTCAGAAACAGGGGGTGTGGCTGGTGTGGGAACAACTGCCAGATCTGTTGACGGTGACAAAGTTGGTACATGTTGTTGATGCATATACACAATGGATTGGTGGCCGTTCAACAGGAAGGAGGCAAAAACTTAGTCACGACTGGAACAAATGGAATGGGGTCCTCAACAAGAACTGGAAGAAGAGGAGGAGGTGAAGAAGAAGAAGGGACATCACTTGACCTAGAGAAAAATGGAGTAGACTCAAAGAAAGTAACATCAGGACACACAAAGGAATGCCGATAACTAGGGTTATAACACTTGTATCCTTTCTGGGTTCGGAAATAGCCAAGGAAGACACACTTAGTGGATCGTGCATCTAATTTGTCCATTCCAGGTCCAAGGTTATGAACAAAACATACACACCCGAAAACCTTGTGAGTAAGAGGAAATGGAAACAAGGTAGGAAACAAAGTGGTGAAAGGAGAATGACCTTCAAGGATGGGCGTGGGCATCTGGTTAATTAGGAAGCAAGATGTAAGCACAACTTCACTCCAAATATGTTTGGGTACATTCATATGGTGCATAAGGGACCATGCAGTTTCCAAAAGATGATGGTTATTTCTCTTAGCTACCCCATTTTGTTGTGGGGTGTAGGTACATGAAGTTTGATGGATAATGCCATGTTGTTCCAAATACTCTTGAAATGGTGTATAAAAGTATTCTCGGCCATTATCAGAACGAAGAATCTTAATGTGTACACCAAATTGGTTGAATTTCATTATAAAATTTTTGGAAAATGGAAAGCAATTCACTTCTTTCTTTTATAAGGTAAAACCATGTCATCCTTGAATAATCATCAACAAAAATAACAAAGTATTTGTAACCATTGTATGCCACTATTTTATAAGGACTCCAAATATTTGAATGAACTAAAGAAAAAGGACTCGACATATGATTATCAACCCTAGGACTAAAGGGAACACGATGATGTTTCCCTAACTGACACGACTCACAATCCAAAACAAAAAGATGACTCAATGACGGAACAATTGACTTTAGTGCTTTAGGCGATGGATGACCAAGTCTACAGTGCCACTGAAGAGGAGAAAGAGATGTCTGAAGAGCTGTTGACGAACCACCACCACCGTCAAGATAGTATAGTCTACCAGCTTCATGTTCTCCGCCAATCTTCATCCCCATCTTGAGATCCTGAAAAACACAAAAAGGGTAAAAAGTGATAGAGCAATTAAGAGACTTGGTAAGCTTACTAACGGACATAAGGTTAAAAGGGAATTTGGGAACATACAAAACTGATGACAGGGATAAAGAGTCTATGTGAACATTACCAACATCACAAATGGAAGTTGTGGAACTATTAGCAAGGGTTGGGTTTGGATGCTAGACACACCATACTTGAGTGTGCGAGGGTAGCTGTATTAGAGGGTTCCCTACAAACCACCACAAACACCCACTAAACCACCGACTGAAGGCGTGAAAACCTCCAAAGGGAAAGGGCGATCACTCCTTTTCAGCCCTTTTCCATGTCTCCAACTGATGATGCAAAAATTTGGAAAACCCTAGGCTGAATGGCGGTAAAGAGAATTCTGGGCAGATCTGAATTTGTCACAGTTGCTCTGATACCATGATAAAGTTTAGACCTGCACTAGAATTCAGTAAGAAATAACAGTAGCAGAAAACTAAAAAAGGATAGAGAGAGAAGAAGAGAAGAGAAGAGAAGAGAGGAGAGAAGGAAAAACTGGTTCAAACTAGAGAGAGAGTTCAATTCTCCCTAGTCGGCCAGATTGCATTTATACTTTTCTAATGAAAAACAAAAGGTCTGTTGTGCCCCTACGTAAGTATAGGACACACCACTTAACTTAAAACATGACACCTCACACCAAACATAAACAAATTGACAAAACCACCCCTATACAGTCGACACTAACAGTAACATCTCGTGCCTCCTCTTAGGCTGATTGTACACTTTTTCTATGATTAATAAAATTGCACATTAATCAAAAAAAGGAGGGAGAGGATACTAATGGAGGAGAATCTAACAATAGTAGTAGTATTAAAAATAATATGTATCTTAATAGAGTTAGACCTACTGAAGTAAAAAAAGGTACTAAATAAAATGAAGAAGGGAAAGGCGTTAGGTCTTGATGGGATTTCAATAAAAGTATGAAAAGGTATGGGAGAGGTAGGCTTGTTATGGCTCTAACCAAGCTATTTAATAAGATAGTGAAACAAAAGAGGATGCTTGGTGATTGGAGAAACAATAGTATGGTGCCTATGTTTAAGAACAAAGGTAATATACAAAGTTGTAATAACTATTAGGCTCTTAAACTTATGAATCACACTATGAAACTTGAGGAGAGAATAACTTAACAAAGATTATGACTTGAAACAAGTGTATCWGAGAACTAACTTGGCTTTATGCCAAGGAGATCAACCATGGAAACTATATTTCTTTTGAAACGATTGATAGAAAAGTTCAGGGAGAAGAAGAAAGATTTTCATATGGTGTTCATTAATCTAGAAAAAGGCAATATGATAGAGTTCCTAGAGAGATGATGTGGTGTGTCTTAGAAAAGAAAGGGGTTCAAAATAGGTATATAGACCTAGTTAAGGATATGTATGGGGGGGGGGGGCAACAACCAATGTTAGAACACCAATGGAAGAGACTTAAAATTTTATAGTTACTATGGGTCTTCCCCAAGGTTCAACACTTATCCCTYATCTATTTGCATTGATCATAGGTGAATTGACTAAACATATTTAGGAGGAATTGAGGAAGTTCCATGGTTCATGTTGTTTGCGGATGACATTGTTTTAATTAATGAAACTAATGAATGATTAAATGCAAAGTTAAGTTTATGGACAAATGCCTTAGAAACAAGAGGTTTTAAAATAAGTAGGATTGAAACAAAATATATGACATATAAATTTAGTAATAATAGGTGTAGATCAAGATACACTTAGGATTGGAGACCAAGAGGTAACTCAATGTGACCATTTCTGGTATCTTGGTTAAATAATTCATAACAAGGGAGAGATTGAAGAGGATGTCACAGAAAGAATTAGAGCAGGATGGGCAAAGTGGAGGGGTGCATCTAGACTTTTATGTGATGGGCGAATACCACTTAGATTAAAAGGAAAATTCTATAAAACAGTTGTGAGACCAGCTATGTTGTATGGAGCAGAGTGTTGGGTAGTCAAGAAGCTATATGTCCAGAAAATGAATGTGGTAGAAATGCATCTGCGAAGATGGATGAGTAGAAATACTAGAAAGGATAGGATTAGGAATGAAGTTATCTGTAGGAACCTAAGTAGCTCCAATAGGTGATAGAATGAGAGAGAGTAGACTAAGATGGGCTGGGCACACCTATTGTGCCAGTTAGAAGAAGTGATTTGTTACACATTGAAGGGGCTAGAAAAGCAGATCGTGGTAGACCAAAAAGGACATGGGTAGAAGTAGTAAGAACTAAGAAATGATTTAACCACTAATAATTTAACAACGGATATGGCTTTAAATAGAACAGATTGGCGAAACAGGATTCATGTAACCGGCCCCATATAGTTGGGATAAGGCATGGATGATGTTGATGATGATGATGAAATAAAAAAGGAACAGTTGGGATAATTTAACAATGGATATGGCTTTAAATAGAACGGATTGGCGAAACAGGATTCATGTAGCCAGCCCCATATAGTTGGGATAAGGCATGGGTGATGTTGATGATGATGATGAATTATTTCTGCTGATAAAAAAAGGAACAGTTGGATTTTTGAAGCCCTTGTCCTTGAAGGAACTTCAACTACTCAGCAAGGCTGAATGGACCTTCATGTGGTGGGCTGGGAGCTTTAAAGCAGTTTTCTGGTGTCACACAGTTGATATGAATTGGAATCAATGGGCCAATATCACCAACTTATCAAAAAAAAGGGGTCAATATCATCTTTGATGTTTCTAAGTTTCTTTTTGTACACATTATACATGGTCTAAAGTTATACACAGATACTCTGCAATCCTTTTCTGAGGTTATCTCATGCTGTTTACAGCAATACAATATCATACAGCATTTTTCAAAAAACCTGTAAATTTGTAAAATGAATATTTTTGTTTGGTATGTTACTTGTCCTGTCCTTTAAAGGATAGACTCAATGCTGACCTCCTGGAAGGCTCATTATTTATCCGAAGGAGGCAAGGTGATGCTAATAAAAAGCGTCTTTGCACTCCTACCGGCCTATTTCATTTCCATCTTCTCAATTCCTCCTGGTGTGGCTGATAAAATAGAGCAGAAGATGAGGAACTTCCTCTGGGCTAGTTGGAAGGATTCAGCCAAATAGGCAAATATCACCTGGTTAATTGGGAACAGGTGTGTAAACCCTTGTCTCAAGGAGGGCTTGGAATCAGGAAGGTTAAGCAGTTCAATGTTGCTATGCTGGGAAGGTGGTTTTGGAGGTTTTCTAATGAACCAAAATGCCTGTGGAGAAAGCTCATAGAAGAGATGTATGGCTTGAGAAGCAATGGGTGGGATGTGATGGATTCCAATATGTCTTATGGGTGCACGGTTTGGAAGGACATCTCTAAAACTTTCATAAGTTTCTTGATAGCTTAAAGCTCAAAGTAGGGGATGGGAGGAGGATTTGTATTTGGCTGGACCTGGTGTGGGGACAGAGCTTTAAAGGAAGTGTTTCTGTTTCTTTTTAATGTGTTTGAAAACAGAATAGCTACAGTCAGATTTTTTTTTTTTTTGTGGTGGAGAATAATAGGATTATTTAGTCATCTTTCTCAAGGAGAAACTTCACTGATCAGGAACTGGATTTGGTGGCTCAACTTTTTGAAGTCCTTCACGATCAACAGGTGCAAGTCCAGGATACAAGATGCTGGAAGTGGACAAACTCTTAATCCTTAACCTCCTGTTCCTTTATTTGCTGCATTTGAGAATAGACCTGTTCATGGGTCGGGATTGGGCTTGGGTTTTGCGAAAACTCTAATGGGCCTGATCCAAAGCCTGAGACTGACAGTGTAAAATCAAGCCTGAAGCCTGTCCCATGAACAGGTCTATTTGAAAATGTTTTTTTTTCCTCTCTTTTTGGTTGTAGAACCATCCTGCTAGCTTGTCAAGGTTATTTAGCCCTTACGTTTTGAGAAGCACGAAAAGGAGAGGCAGGATCCTGTGGAGATGTATAAGGACAGCAGTGATTTGCACACTGTGGGAAGAAAGAAACTCAACAGTGTTTGGGGAGAAGGAAAGGAGTAAGGAGACAATGTTAGAACTTGTAACTTTGAGAGTTTCTCATTGGGTAAAGACCTTGAAATTCTTATCAGACTTCAATGTGGAGGACTTATTCAGGAGTTGGGGGGCAATAGCTGGCTCTTCCTCTAGGAAACAAAAGCTCCTAGAGGTCTTGTCACCCCCAGTGGGTGGGTGGATGAAGCTGAATTTCGATGGCAGTAGTGTGGGCAATCTAGTCCCCTTAGGAATTGGAGGGGTGATTAGAGATGAGGGTGGTTTTATTTGTGCCTTGTTCTTAGGCCCAACTAAGCTAGGTGATTCGGTAAGAGCAGAATTTTTAGCAGTAGGTTTCAGGGTTGAGAAAGCTGAAGAGTTGGGAATAGGTAGTTTGATCATTGAAGGTGATTAGACGTGTTCATGGGCTGGGCTCGGGCTTGGCTTTTGTCAAAATTCTAATGGGCCCGGCCTGAAGCTCGAGCCCAAGACAGTGTAAAGTTGGGTCCGAAGCCCGGCCCATGAACAGGTCTAAAGGTGATTTGAAGATAGTAGTGAGATGACTGAAAAAAAGGCAAGGGGGTGGTTTGGCAGCTCAGAAATGAATTCAGGCGCTTCAAATGGCTGTCTAGAGACTGAGACTTCAATGTTCAAATAAAATGGGTTGGAAGATCTGCTAACAGCTTGGCTGATAAGCAGGGGTTCAAAGACAACATATGTACTGGGCACAATTGTAATACAATATTGGGTGGCTAGCTGTTTATGTAATGGGTTGGCTAGTTTCTCACAACTTCTTGTTTTAATCCCTCTCTTTGAATTTTTAATGAATGAATATTTTCCTGCGTTGCTGATAAAAAAGTGGACAAAATCTAGGGAGTTTATTGTTTAGTCCTGCTATAATGGGCTAGTTGGTGACGTGACTTTTAGCTCCAAGTAAACTCATTTGGGGGAGTATGGCACCTTCAAATCAAAAGTAAAATTTTTCCTAAAGGTGGAAGTTTTGAGAAAATGTTTGACAAAGAATATGTTGCTGAAGAAAGGCTTTACTGTCCCAAACTCTCTTTGTGTGCTCTGCAACCAAGAGGAGGAAACAGTTAKTCACTTGTTTTTTCATTGCAGTTTTAGTGCTTCAGTCTGACCCCACTTTCTTGGAGTTATAAATTTGCAATTGTATTCCCCTGGGTCGGTGAAAGATCTGTTAGAAGGTTAGCAAGTCTCAGGTATGACAAGAAAAGGGAAGGCCTGTTGGATCACAATACCATCTATGATCTTGTGGGCTATTTGGCATGAAGGGAATTGCATAATTTTTGTACAGAAGTCGGCTTCAGAATCAGGGGTGATAAATGCAGCAGTACGTTACTTAAAGGGCTGGCTGTCTGTCCACAATGTATTTAGAAATGATACTTTTTCTTCGTTTTTGAGGGTGGATTTTATTGGGTTCCCTAATTGGATGCCATGTACAGCTTCTCATTGTACAGAGGACCATACTTTTGATTACAAAAAAATATACCATACTTTACCTTTCTCAAAAAAAAAAAAGTTTCTTGTCATATTATAGGTCCCATCTTGTTAACTTGTATCCATATTGAGTTTGGGGATAACCTGAAATTAGTTTAAATGCATCAGTGCATAGGAATCTTGATTATGAAGAGTTATCTCTTATTCCTTGCTAGCACATTTTTATACTTGGATATGTAATTACTTTTGTGTGTAGTCAGTAATTGATTATCCTGAAAATTGTCTTTTTGAGCTTCTATTTCCTTCAAAACCATCAACTTTTTCTGGAAGTTCTTTTTTGGAAATCTTTTTGGTTTTTGTGCATGGTATATATGCACAGAGTTTGATTTTTTTTTTTTGTTGATAGATTATGCACATAATTTGATTGATATTGACTTTTAGTTTGGATTCTTGTTTCTTGTACTTTTCTGAATGCTTTGGTTAAATGGTCAATATTACCAATGGAAACTAATTGCAGAATTTTCTTTTTCTTTTTTTGTTTTTAAATCTTATTTACACTAGGCCCCAGTAAAGAGTGGAAACCAAAGCCAATAAATCCTGCTCAAGCTTCTGGAGCTGTTGGGACAAGTGAGGTTCCATCTATCACAGTTGAAGCGAGTTCTCAGCCATTACCTGCATTGGGTGCCTCTGCCTCAGAAGCTGAAAATTCAAAGTTGGAGAAGAAAATAGGAGAGTTGCATCTGTCTGATGGTCAGCATGTTATCATTCCACAACATCTACAAGTCCCTGAAGCTGAAAGATGTGGATTGAGTTTTGGAAGCTTTGATGCTGGTTTTAGTCTGACCACAAGCTATCCCAATGGCCCTGAAAGTGACAAAAGCTCTATACCTCCATCTGAATCTTCCCAAGGGATTGAAGAAACAGCCGAGGAGCCTTCGTCAAGGTGATGAATCCACACATTAGACTCATTATTGGTGAAAGAATTAAGTTGATTTGTATACAAAAAAGAAATTGATATCTTAGTAGTAAAAAACTACTACTTTTCATGGTTGTTCCTTATACTCTGCTTTTGTTTTGCTCAAATGAGTATGAAAGAGAAACTTCAGTTAAAGGAAATAAAAGAGAAGATATTTTGACTTCTTTACCTGGTATGGAGAAAGCGTATATACTTTGGTTTATTTTAAATGCTTCATTTGGTATGCGCACAAAATAGGATTCAGCAACTTTTTGATCAATTTCTCATGTAGCCAAATTCTTATTAGTACAGATTAAGTGATGAAACTTTCTATCATATTGGTTATGCTGACTTGGTTTTTCAATTCTTTTATCTATTCTGAGGTGACTTTTTGGCTATCTTTTTCGTTTCTTCCATTCAGGATGGCCAAAGTGTTGTTCTGCAGAATGACAATATATTTTTTGAAACACTGAAGTTATCATTGTATTTATAGTTTCATATATGATCTTTGTCCATGTACAATGAGTCACTGTACATTGTTATCTAGCTATTTTCACCCTAATCCATGTACAATGAGTTACGATCAAAGATCAAAAATAGATAAGGATGAAGAAGCAAATGAAATGATAATAATTTCTATTAGAGTGGAACTATGTCTTGTGCTGCATGGTCTCCGGTTGGCTAAGTCACTCAACTACACTGGATTACAGGTTGAAGGGGATTCAAGGGTTGTAATTAACTGGGTAATGGACAATGCGGCAGGTGTGGAGTATAGAAACATAGAGAGGAAAATATCTAAGTTATCTTTGGAGATTGGAATGGACTTTTAAGTGTTAACCACCTAGCAGATGGCTTTAGAAAATATGGTGAACATAGAATTTCTTTGTATTGGGGTAAAATACCAGTGTAATAGGGTAGGAGTTTAGCCTTGGCTAACTTACCAAAGAGGGGTTTATGGCACCATAGTTGTAAGATAAGTAAGGTAATAAATTTTGTTGTTTCCAATAAAAAACCAAAATGACAATMATCGTTCAAACAGTATTGATTCCGACCTTACCTATATTGATTTTATTATTGTTGTTGTTATTTTTGTTATTATTATAGTTATTGCAATTGCTCAATTTAATATGAGATTGGGTTGGTCAGAGAGATGGCTCTTAGCAGCAGTGGCAGATTGATATGCAACTTCAGGGGACTGGGGATTTTTCATTATACAAGGGTCCCAACTCCCAAAGTGGGTGCAGTGAAAGTAAGATAGATGGCATGGTTAAGTCATCTGAATGGCTCCATTCAATCTAGCATACTTTCTAATTAGCAATTTTAACACATACAAAGAGGGTGTACCGCCCAATTCATTTCACTTGTGCTCTGTCTTGGTTATTCCAAAAGTGTTATGTATGCAGTCCACTGAAAAGCACATTTCTGATATTCTGTGTCACAGTACAAGTTGTTCTGTTTTTCTTTTTAGCTTTTCCCTTTACACTTTTTTTTTGTATTTATTAGTGTTATTATAATTGACTGCAGCAATCAGAATGCATCTTCAACTGTTCATGAAGAAGAATATCTTGACAATTCACAATCACCAACACACAGGCGAGAAAATCTATCTTCTGGGGAAGCTGATGTATCATCCACTACAGTCCCAGAATATGATCAGTCCAAGCCAGAGACAACTTTGCCATCTGGAGGTCCTCAATACTCAGTTGTTCACACCGCCCCAGCCTATAGCTTTGGGTTCATGCCTTCAGTGCTAGGGAACCAGCTTGCACCATTTGAAAGCTCTGAGCCTCAGGCATGTCATGTCTCTCAATTTCAAGCTTTGTTGTATTCATTCAATTCTTTGCCATTTTATAGTCTATATCCCATGAGCATGAGCCAAATTGCCATACTGGCTCAGCATATTATGTCATCACAGTTCTTATGTTTGAGAATTTAATTACAATGTTTTTAGGCTTTGGCTATTCCATTTCCTTCCTCTTTTGGCTTCTAGGCCTTTGTATCCTTGCCCTTCTGTTTTTCTACTTATGAATGGCATCTATATTGTTAGTGTGGTTGAAACTAATTAGTAACAATTTGTTTATGAGCATTGCAAGGTCAACATCCCAATTCTTTTAGCGAACCTGAACTTCCATTCTATATTAACTTGGTTGCATTGGGTACTATGGCGGTTGGAAATTTCCCCTATTTCTTAAGAGACATTCTTACTCACCAATTTGGACTTCAAAATTTTCCCTATTTTGTAAGTTTTGTTTGTATTGCCCTCTAAAAAAAATCTTTTGCCAATGAACATTTTCCATTCAGGTTCAGCAGCCATTTGATCCATCTACAAGCTATTATACCCAATTTTACCGCCCTGGCACAGATGGAGATGGCCGATTCTCTCCCTTTCTTGCACCTGGAGCTGCGACCAAGTACAATGGGAACATTGCAGTGTTATCCCCACAGACTGGCCAGTCTCCTCAAGAGGTTTGTTCTTTTGAAACATTCTAACTTTGCCCACAGTATATATAAAGGCCAGTTCCCTCTAGAGGTTTGCTCTTTCAAATGATTCCACCATTGAGATAGTACAACCCCCCCTAGACTCAAGTCCTCCACCAATATACCTCTTCGTCTTTTAAAGCTTGAAATGCATAGCAAGAAGGATAAAATGTGGCACAACAATTAAGAGGGGCTATTTGATAACAGTTGAAGTGGCTGAACTGAAAAAAAAACTTGTTGCTTTGTCCTTAAGTAAATAAGCTTTTAAGGAGGTAGTGTTCTTAATGGCTGAAGTTGAAGTTGGGTAGATTACTATACCCTTGAATGTTTTATATTTAATTATTTTATCCACTAAAGACAAAACAATGTCATTCAGTTCAGCAAGTTCAGCCACTATCAAATGACCCCTTAATTTAATTACTGACATTTTAGGTTAAAAGGAAATGAGAAACAGATAAGAATTAAGGAGGATAGAGATGGATGTGGAGTAGGAGAAGCATTTCATATTACAAGATACATATGATGGTAAATCCATTATCAAGAGTGACATGCTAAGATGAATAGGTATATGGTCAAGCCGAGTAAAATCAAGTATATGTACCTGTTATGATCCAATGCTCCTAATAACCCATGAAGAAGTTGTAGAGAGGAAGCAGGAGCGAACACTTGAGGATTGAGCTAAAATAGCAATGGAAAAAGATGCCAAAGATGCAGAGATATGCTAATGAGTATTCCTCCTTGGTAATTCTTACTGTCTCATTACCCTGTCAAGCTGAGGTGGTAGACGATTGCATTGTTGAAGTATCATCATGAAAAGAAGCCTGGTTGGCATAAGTTGAAGTCACTTATATGTCCCTCAAGACCATAATGTGAAAGGCACAAACTCCATGAAGGTCTCTACAATAGTCAATAGTATGTTTCTTAGGGCCATAATAAGTACAAAACTTAACACTGGTGACCTTACCAAGATTACAACCAATCTAAATTTTGTTACGACCATTGGTACTATGACCTTCTTCATGTCCTCCACAAGAACTATTCAACACCAAGAGTCTGGTATTCTATCATCACAATTATGAGCCAATCACAAATACCATCAACTATACTGTTTGAGCATCTAAGCAGTACTCAACTTTCCACATAAATCACATCACCAGAAACTCACCAATTATATCTTCACTTTCTTGATTCATCAACAGCAACTTATCTTCAAGAAATAGAATTTCAGTCCCTCTTTGTTTATACAAGTAAAGGGTACACCTGAATCCAGACTCGCTTCAATCAGGGAAAGAAGATATTGAGGAAAAATCAAATCTGAACCGCTTCCAATGTTACTAAGAAAGGGAAAGAAGAGAGGAGAGCTGCAGAAACCTTTAAGCTTGATCACAAACCATTCTCTGATATCACGAACAAGGTCTGTTTAACTTAGTGAAAGAAAGGAAGGAAGACTGCAGAAAGAAGAAAAGAAAGGACATTGCAGGCACATATGATGAGAAGAAGAAAGTTGTTTACTGATTGGAAAGAAAAATCTTAATCTCCCGATTGGCCAGGCTTCTTTATATGTCCATTCACTATAATATCCCGTTTAAGTAATGAGACAGACCTTTCCATAGTGTCCATATTTTAGCAAATAAATGACAATGAGATTGACTACTCTACACTTCTCTAGACAACAGTGCAGTAAACATAATAAGGAAACTGATCTATGGCAAGTTTAAGTGAGATCAAGCTCTTGTTGTAACTTCTTTTTGTTTCAGTAATTAATGAATGATTTTCTGATAAAAAAAACTAACCTATACTAACACAAAAAATCTTCTCTGATACATTATTTTTGGGAGATGAGAAAAGTATGTATTTGAGCTGGCCAGGTACAAATTTTATGTTCCAGTGGTATACCCTAGCAGATATATTAGGTTTTGTTTTTTTTTTTTTTTGAAACAGGCAAAGTATATATTTATTAAAGGCAAAAAACATGTCAAACAAGGAGCTATACACAGGGATTTACAAAAAACTGCACAAGTGGAACTATATCCCCAAACCCTGATTTACGAAATGATTCCCAACAGTAAAAATGGAACTAAAATTTCTGTCCTTGAGCACATTGTTTACTGTTAACCAAGAGAACATTTTCCCCAAACATTTCTGAAAAACTGTCTGAAGAGCAGATATATTATGTTTGGTATATTATATGTTTGATTTGAAGAAAATATTATTTAGTACTATAATTATCATCTATAAAATGTTGTTATCTGTAATAATTATCCTTGGAATGTTTTGTGTGCACAAATTGGTTTCTCATATTTGGTTGCAGTATTTTCTGTTTGTGCCTTGCCTTTTCTGTAGTATCTAGTAAGTAGGGTATCTGTTTTCAGAATATGTAGGGAAACTGTTTTATTGTAGTCAGAAGTTGTTCATGATTCTGCATTAATTGTATATTCAGTCCATGTATGTATGTGATCATGGCTTTATTTGAGAATGTACATTCTGTTCCTTTTCCTTGCCTTTAACTTTTTTTTATCAGTTCTAACTCCAACATCTATGTCCAATTGCAGAGTGGGAACTCCCTTGTACTGTCTACAACAGGTCCAACCCCACTTGTCACACAAACTGCAGGAGTTATGCAGAGCTCTATAGCAGTGACTCAGCAACCAGTTCCTGTTTTCCGGCAGCCTGCTGGGATACATATACCCCATTTCCCACCTAATTACCTGCCATACAGCCAGTATTTCTCCCCATTCTATGTACCGCCCCCTATTCACCATTTTTTAAGCAACACTGCCTTCCCGCAGCAACCTCCAGCTGGTAATGTATATTCAACTCCTGCAGCAGCAGCAGCAGCTGCTGCCACAGGCGTCAAATACTCCCTTTCACAATACAAGCCTGGAGCTAATGCAGGCAACTCAGCTCACATTGGAATGCCGACTGGTTATGGACCATACAGCTCCTCCCCAGCTAGCTACAGTCCCAGTCCAGCTGCAACTACTGGAAACTCGACTGGGAATGAGGACCTTGCTGCTTCTCAATTCAAGGAAAATAATGTTTACATCACTGGGCAGCAGGTTTGTGTTTTACCCTTCCCCTAATCTATTTAGTGAATGCTTTGAAAATCATAATCGTATTGTAAATCATAGAGAAAGTTGTCGAATTGAATCATGAATTGTATCATAAATTGTAAGATTATTTCAATTTTTTTTGCAAACTTGTCAAAAAATTAAACATAGACATATTAAAAGGCTATCTATGATCTCTCTCTCTCTCTCTATATATATATATATATAGGAAAATGACTTTACCCTATTTTTAATCTATATCTACCATATATGTATGTAAAATGTTAGAATTGACTACTTATACAATACAGGCCTAGGATGATATAATCAAGTTTGGCTTGAAAATTTAACAAACCTACATACAATGGCTCTTTAACCTACATATGATGGAAAATAAACTCAATTTCTAGTCTTAAATAACGTAAATAAATCATGTTCTAGTAAGGGCTGTATAAAAAGTCTCCCTGGCAAAACTAAATATAAACAAAAAAAAAGAAAAAAAAACAAAGTAGAGAACTTTTTTTGATCAGCAAATAATGATTAATTTTTTTAATTTGAGAGAGATGAAAACAGATTACAGCCATCAGAAAAGATGTTGCACATAAACTCCCTGTTTTGCTAGTGAATCAGCCATTCCATTTGCAGTCCTTCTGATCTAAGTGAAAGAGGCATTGATCTCCCTTGCTAAGCTTTCAGTCTCTCGCAGGGAATGTTTATATTATCCAGGGAGCATTACCTCTAAAATTAGACCAGGAAATCACCAGTTCTGAGTCCTCTTCAACCTCCAAGTTTTTAAAGTCTGCTTGTTTGGCTAGTTGTAACCCCTGAAGAAGTGCTTGAAGTTCAACCTTTGTTGAATCTCCAACTCCTATTGGCCCTGAATACATTGCCAGAACTTTTTTTTTTTTTCTGAATTTCTGAACACACCCCTATTCCTTCCAGTCCCGGGTTCTCTATGGAGCTGCCAACAAAGTAGAGAACTAATTCTTAATTGAATTTATTTTAATTGTAGTGAATCATAGAAATCATATAAATTGTAATATTTATGATCAAATTATAGGATTCAAACAAAAATAATAAGATTTATGCAGAAAAGGATTCAGACATAAGATTTGAATCAAAACCTTTGGGAATCATGATTCAAATCTTGAACTGTATTGTAAATCGTAAGATTTTGACAACATTGATTTAGCCTACTTTAGGGTCGGAAACGTGGGCTTCCTTTTAATGTTGTTTTAGCATTGTATGGAATATCTTGTTTTCTCTTGGAGAAAACAGTGAAACATGTGACAATGGCAAGAATTTAAAAATGCACAAATTGGGRCTTGTTGCTTCACCCAGCGATGCTTTTTGACCATAGGATTTTCCATAGCCTTCCTAGTATGATGTTGTCGCAAAAAATTTTTGATGATAAGACAAGAATTTGTCAGAAGAGAATAAAAGGAGGAAACTGTAATGCCTATGTGTGATTGTTTTATTTTATCGTTCTATGGTTCTTATTTCACTAGTTACAATTAAGTGTCTATTGTGAGGAGAGGTTGGTTAAATGCTTGGGTTCAATAAGGGATGTGTTGACATAATGGACTACCTGGTTGGTTGACATGTCCTACTTATTAGAGTATCTGTCCTGCTTGCTGTATGCCTCTTCTGTTTACAAGTTATGTGCCATTGTAAAGTTTCAAGTGGTCCAACAATGAAAATAATGTTTTGGCATGCAATGCATTCTCTTTTTTTTTTTGTTCATTTGTCTCCTCACTTTCACTTAGTTTTGTCTCTCAACTCTCTCCTTTTCTTTTCATCTTTTACATTTTTCTAAGGATCTCGGAAGCCTCTATTGTGGTTCAATTTGTCCAATTGAAATGCCAATCCTCTCTATTTATTTTCCAGGCCTGAGCATTGTGCACATACATTTGATTCCAGGCATCAGCTTTTATCCGTCTATATGCATTTAAGTGTGTGGTGTACTGGTGTTACAGTACCCTTGTGTCACATTTTTCTGAGCATTTTTTGGTGCCCTTTGTAACCTTTTTTACTTGCTTTTTTTTTTCTTTTTTTTTATGCCTGTCTGATGCCATTTAGGGTATCTTGTCATAATGATAATATTTTCATATTAAGTTTCCAAGTACCACCATTTATCTATCCATGCACCTTCAAGTGTGTGAGGTGTTACAGTACCCTTTATATACATGTTTCTGAGCAATTTTGGGTGCCTTCTGATTCATAAGATGGCTAGGTAATTGTCATTTGAAAATTCAAGAACAGTGCTTGCATTTTTTTTCCTTGGTCATTTGGTTGCCTAGACAACAGATTCTGCTGGAAACCACAATAATATTTGTGAAATTGTATACTTTTTTATGTAACATATACGCCACATTATGTGTAATGTTCCWTTTTTCTTGTTACTAATTCTTATTTTGTATTTGTTTCCTAACTAGATCTTAGATACAGATATGGTGCCTGTATCATTGTTTAGAAAACCGGACCGGACTGATCGATCGAACCGGTTAAATTGTGATCTGACCCTTCGGCTGGTTTGGTCATACACTGAAAACCATAATTCATGAAAAACTGACTGACCAGCTGGTTTAATTGGAAAACCGGTGAATCAGTCCCAGTTTTATGGAACTGCCCAGGTCATAACATGAATAGAAACGTTAAAATGTTGATAACAAGACTTGAACCCAAGACCTTATTATGTGTTTTGTCTTGTTACTATTAATACATCTCTTCAATTGCATTTATTTGTGCCTCTTTAATGTGTTTTGTCTGACCCGTGAATCTCTCCCTTTTCCGGTTCTATGTTTGGCCTGGTTCTTGAACATTGGTGGAAATAGTACTAGGGCAACAATTGTAGTAATGCTGGAAAATCCCTATTATGCTGCACTGCATTAAAATCACCACTCAATTAATCAAGTCCATTCATATGACTGGACCTTGAGACATCCTTCGCTAAAGGCAAATATAAGCAACTATGCTGTTCTATCTTCTATGCATGAAAAATATTTATGTTCATCATCATGTAGATTAATCTGATTTTTTGATAGGTAGTGGATGAATCTGAGTGTTATATTTGAAATTGATTCCTTTGAAAATGCTTTTATATGCCTCTTAGTCTTTCAAGTATTCTCCTACATGCCCTTAAATTCAACTCAATCCAACTAAACTTGGCACCCACCATATTATAAATTTAGAAATTTTTTCAATCAATGAATACCATATATCTTTCTTCTCCCCAAACTGTTTTACAATGATTTAAAAGGCGCGCCTAGGCGCACAGGCGAGGTGCATTTTGGGGTATGCACCTCGCCTAGGTCCTAGGCGCACCTCTTTCAAAAGGCGCGCACCTGATGCGCCTTGCGCCTCAGCCCAGGTGTGTGCCTTTTTAAAATTTTGCGCTTTTTGCTTATGTTCATTCATTCATTGCAATAAAACACCTTCTGAAAAGGCAATGAAAGTTATAAAATCATTAATTTTTATGTGAGAAATAAGAATTTCAGACCCTAACATAGACTTGTTCGGGTTTGCCTTGAGGGGTGTGCTACAAAGGCGACTCATAGAATCAAGAACACAATATGCTTTATATCACATTAACTACTTGAAGCAATGCAATTAAGGAGAAAAAGAGATTGTGGGTTTTACATGCTTGAAAATGCTTTATATGTTTGCTTTTATTTTAAAATTTTCATTTGAATACATTTTACATGTTATGTTTATGTATTTTAATTTTAGATAATAGGTTTTTTAAATAATTTATTTTAAAATTTAAGTTTATATTTTTATTAATATTATGTTTAATATTTTTTTTTGATTTTTTTGGGCATTTTTTGGAATTTTCTGATTTTTTTTTTATTTTTTAGCTTTTTTTTTGTAATTTTGTGCCTTTCTTAAAAAGGCATGCACCTCGCCTTGCGCCTTGCGCCTCAGGCACAAATTGGCCCTTGTGCTTTTTTTGTGCCTTACACTTTTAAAACACTGCTGTTTTATAAATATAACTTTCAAGGTTATTTATCAAAAAATATAACTTCCAAGGTTGATCTCCCTGGCATAAAACCAAATTTCTTATCTGATATACTTGTTTCATACTGTGACCTCGGCTTAATTACTCTGAAAGTTTCATGTTATAACCTACATGCCATTACTATGTGAAATTCAACTTCTCTTTTGTGAATGTACATGTCAATGCGTATTATGCACTTGATATGATAAATTATTGAGTACTTTGGAGAAGGATTTACAAATAACAAAGTGGTCTCATTCTTCATTYTTTTAGAGTGAAGGCTCGACTGTCTGGATTCCTGCACCAGGTAGAGACATTTCCAGCTTGCAGCCCAGCTCTTTCTACAACCTTCCCCAGGGGCAGCATGTGACGTTTGCTCCGACACAGGGAGGCCATGGTGCTTTTGCTGGACCTGGAATCTATCATCCTGCCCAAACGGTGGCTGCTGCAACTGTTCACCCACTACTGCAGCAATCTCAGACAATGGCTGGAGCAGTTGAGATGGTGGGACCCCCTGCTGGAGTTTTTCAGCAACCTCAACGAGCACAGATCAACTGGACCAATAATTACTGAAATTAGATAAATCCTTGTTGGCCGCTGATAAACCATAACATATCAACCTCGGAATTTTTTTTGAGAGACGGTTCTGGAGGGAGACGCCAGGGAGAAATATAGGACTCGGCCTGTTCTGAGTGTACATACACATATAAAGGGTTGCTGGGAATTTTGTGGAAAGTATCCTAGATTGCTGGGCTGGGGACGGTTGGTGTTATTTCACCTGTCATTGATATTGACCATTTTAAGTTGGTTTTGGGAGGCATATGCAGGTTGTTTCTCTGCTGCCGGCTAGTTTTTTTTTTTTTTTTCCCTTGTTTTTGTCCTTTGGTATTTCTTTTTAACTTTTATTTTTCCTAAGTTACTGTGGGTGGTAAAAGGTTTTTCATTTAGTCTTCTTTCTCCTTCTCTTTGAGGTCTCTTAGGACTTTTGGAAGGTAAGATGTAAGTGGGTGGGATTTTCCATTTCTTTTTTAATCGTTCCACTGTCTTACCTGTAAAGTAAATTTTGATAGCAAGGAACGATGTACTACACTGTTGTAATTTTTTTGGCTAAGAACACACTGTTGTAATTGGTATTAAGAGAAAGTAGCATTTCATTTGTTCCAACTTATTGCAGGTTCAGGTTCAGTTTTAAAAACTCAGGTGGCACAATAGATTAAGACAGTCGGAAGTTTTTCAATTTTCAACCCAAACGATCATATTGCCTCATAACTACCGTCTTGTTGATCATTGAAGGTGAATAACCTACAAGGCTAGGTGGTTTATCTCCATTCCACTGTGGAACCCACAAGGCATTTTGTTATTTTTTTCCCCTTTTTTTCAGCTACCAAGACTTTCAGCTCCATCATGGTAGACGTTTGGAAACAGTGCATCCTCCAAAGCATATTATTGATTTGCTTGCAAATTGCAAGTTGCAATTTCATTTCCATGAGACCATGTTGTTCTTGTCATTAATCACTATCGACCGCGGTAATAACCTGAGATGTTGCTAAACACCAAGATAGATGCTCATGAAGGCAGAGAGATGGGTGTCCATTAATTACTCATCTCATAATAAATGTTGACAAGTGGTGCTAACTGCTAAGCCAATCATTAAAATGTTAATTTTGTTGGTTTCTAACATCTAAACCATTGAAAGTACACCATGGTATCCCAACACCAACAATACAAAGTCATAATACATGTCTGAGAACCAAATATTTGAAAACTACAAGAGAAATAAACTATGGATTAAGATCACGAAAATTCAAGCACATGTAAAATTAGCCATAGGAAACATTATCATAAATGTGAAAAAGAATGACCTAGAAAATAAATAGCAAAAGGCAAATAAAACTCTTATATAGCTAACATTTTGGGGTAAAAAGAGAAAAAGATTATTCACCTATTCAATTAATTATTAGTTGACAACTAACATGCTATTTAAACACAAACTAATTAATTCTTTTCATTAATTGTATTTTCCTTTTTGTAAACCTGTCATGGATTGATCACATAGTGGTATGAAAAAAATCTGAGGGTATGGTAATTAGTAATCAATGCCATACCTTAGCTTCATCTATGAAGGAGCTTGCAACCTCCTAGATTTTATTCACTATAAAGACAGATTATTAAGCCATTCAATTCAACTACTTCGGCTGTAATATTCAAACGGCTCCCACTTATACATAATGCAAATATTCTAAATGAAGTCCTATTAAATTAGATATCACCACAAAAGGCAAAAATGATAAATGTGTTCAAGCATAATTCCAAGTATCACCAAAAGCTATTTTATGTCAAGAATTAATGCATCTAAAACACCAAATGTGATCTCCAACTTCATTGGCAATGTTAGGACCCTTTGGAATATAAACCATTGCTTCCAATATTCATACTGAAAATATGTACATTTAATTTGTTTTTGTATCTATGCTTTTGTGGAACTATTCATACAAGTTAACAAAGAAAATAGAATAAAAGCAAGTTTTATATTGAGTATCTAATATGTCACACTCAAATGATTTGTTTGCTCTAGCCTCACAGTAGTAAGAACACTAAGGCATTCAAAATAAATTTGGAAATGAAGTGTTAAAATTCCTAAGCACAACAATTGATAGCAATTACAGAGCAATGATAAAATCATGTAGCCAATTAAAAAAATAATATAACATAAATTTGAATGCTGAAATACCAATTCATATCATGTTTCACAAAACAGGATACTTGTAGTCTCCTAAAATCCACAAACTCAAATAATAAAAATTTCAAGTAAGCAATTCAAAGAGCTGAAGTCAAAACTTTCCTATAATCAACATACTCAAATAGGTAATATTAATTTAAATGCAAAAACCAATTTAAATAAAGTAGAAGACTACAACCCACTAAAATCTACAAAGGCAAATAATATAAATTTCAAAGTAAGCCTTAGTAGCAGAATTATAGATTATGTCTATGAAGAATATATCTCACCATCCTACCCTTTAATAATCTTTCCCTTTAATACTACCATTCCTTTAACCTACTTACAATTATTATCATACTTGAAGATGAGTCTTATACCACCGCCGTCCTTGGAATAATAACCACAATTGGATTCATAGGTAAGTCATGTGTAACAATCACAATGGGTTACCCTCGATTGTGTATTARACTTGTAAAACTAAATCAATAAAACTCATCCTTTGAATATTAAACTTGTAAAGCATGGACCACATTGGAGATTGAAATACATTCCAAAACTTGCAAAGTTCTGTTTTTATGACATTTTAGTGGAAGGAAATTGTCCAGTGTCAATTGGTTAACAAAAGCAGATTCTTCCAAAACTTGGAGGATTGATATTTGGGGCTAGATCTTTGAAGTAAATAGTTCCATTTTGCCACATTGCCGTCTTTTTTTTGGATTTCTTGGGCTATAGGCAATTGACTTGTGAGAAATGCTCTCATCTTCCTTGGAACAATGGATTCATCATAGGGGATCCGCTTGGATAAAAATTTGAATGGAAGGAGTTATCTTAATGTATCAAATGTGAAAGGTAAATGATCATCTATGATCTACTTGGGGCTAAGGAACCCAAGTTCATATTAACTCTTCGATACCTTAAGCTAATTTTGGTAGCTGATGGCAGAATGTTTATGGAGCAATCAACCAAACACATGGAGTAGGTTTTAGTAACCACCTAATCTAGACCTCATCTAGATTTTTCAGTTAGTAACTTGAACAAACTCATTACTTAGAACATAGAGTCTGTCTTCTAAAAAGAGTATCATTAGAACTTAAAAGGAAAATGTCTTGCATTTAAGCTGGACTTGTTTAAGAAATAAAGAACATGCATGGCTTCATTGAAGTCTGAACATGCATGACTAGATTTAATCCAATGGGTTCTATAACATCATTTAGTTCAAAAAAAAAAAAATTATAATTAAAATTAAAAATACAGTAGGTAGAAGTACTTTACTTGTTAGATTAATTATGTTGTTGGAATGTCGAAACCACGTTAATGGCATCTTATTTGTCCTACCTGACCGGCAATCGTTTTAACTATGCTTTCCGACAAAACCGATTTTGATGAGAAAGAAACAAAACCCATTGAAACCTCTTGGCATAATTGGCCATTTATCAAAGTTAAAGCAAAAGAACACTTTGTGTTCCATTGGCAACAAATGTCCAAAAGAAAAATCTGTAGCTCTCATGTTCGCCCATTCTACAGTTGTTTTAACATGTATAAACCGACTTTTTCTGAGGGTGTTTTGATGTTTTGACAAAGGGGTAAAAATGGAAATATATTTTAATAACAGGGGTAAAAGTGGAAGTATAAAATCAGGGTCTTTTGACGATAACCAATGAACCATTCTCATAAGGGGTAAAAATGGAAATATATTTTACTAATAGGGGTAAAAGTGGAAGTATGAAATCAGGGTATTTTGAGATAACCAATAAGCCATTCTCATTTTTATTAATGGGTAATATATATATATATATATATATATATATCTTTTAGTACTTAAAATTTATAAGTTTTCACATCATTAAGCATTTACATTTTTTATATGTTTTTATAAATTATTAATCGTTATTTTAATTTACATTTATATAAAATGAATTTTATTTCAGAAAAATTATAGAAATAAACATATTGATAAATAACTGCTTTAGTAATTAAAATTATGAATTTGCATATGATATGTATCTTATAAATTTTAACTATTTTGATAACATATTTATTGTTTACAAAAATAAAAATATTGTTCACCAAACATTTGATAATTTAATATTTAGTTGATTTTTTTTTTTGTTAATGTTAAAAAGTGAAATAGTAAAATAGAACAAATAATTGATATAAAAAATAAAATATAATAGTTGTATATATTTTGCACCTTGAACTTAAATAGAAAATACCAAAATAATGGCTTTGTGCATATATTAATTTATGAAATTTTATATAATGTGTTTTGAAATATTGATTGATGCATTATAAAAAAATTGTATTTATATATTATTTGTGACTATTTTTGATATTAAATTTAATATTGTTAATACGATTTTTTTTAAATGATCGATACCCATACTTTGATCCTTCCTCAAAATCAAGGATTAAGGTATCGATACGATACTCCTGATACGGGGCATATCGTCTCTATATCCATGGTCATGGGTACAGGATACACCACGATTGGATACATATTCCGGAGTCATGCATATTGGGCCGTATCGCACTGTATCGATGGATACAATCCAATACACACAGATACGGAGGCGTATTCGTGCCTAGTTTGACAAAACTGTATATTGACTACTTTTGGATTGCTTTTCATCTTTAATAAAAATTAAAAAATAGTATTATGAAAACTGAAATAAATAATTTAAGATATAAATTTTCCAAAAAATTTAATAAAAGCTAAAAATTATAAAAATAATATATTTCATCTACCTTAGATGATTTATATATTTTATTTTACACATAATTATATGTTAAAAATGAAAACATAGTTATTGTTTGAAAAACTAGAGTTATTAAATAAAATACTAAATAAATAATTTTTTCCAACAAAATTGATGAAAAACAGAAAATTATAATTATAAAAACTGAAATGAATAATTTAAGATTTAATTTCCCCAAAAAAATAAATAAAACTGAAAATTATAATTAATTTATTTTATCTACCTTAAATGATTTATTTGTTTTATTTTACAATTATATGTAAAATAAAAGCATTATATATTAAAAATGAAAACATATTTATTATTTAAATAAAAATATTTCCAAAAATTAATAAAAATTGAAAGAATGATAATTATTATACGATGTTTGAATATTCTAAAGTCTCAATATTGTTTATTGTAATATTTCTCTTCATGTAACATTTCTTTTATATCTTATTGGTAGATAATTCAGCTTTTAGTTTAATGAGTCCTAGTTTCGATCAATCTGGCCCGAGTTCTAATTCGGTCTTTTGCATAGGTAGGCGGTAAACTGTTTTGAGATCATCCGGTCCGGTCTTTTCGTTTTTTTAACCTCTCTCTCTCTCTCTCTCTCTGTGGCTGGCAAAGAGGCAAAACCCTAACAGGACAGGTAACAGGTTAATCTAAAAATGGCGTTTCAGCATCTTGGGAGGACGAAGAACGTGGCAAAGCGTTCAAAGAAGTACTTAGAGAACGCACTGAATGAGACATTGTTCAAAGAGGGGAGTTCAGATAAGAGTGTTCGAACGGAGCTAAATAAGTTCCTCAAAAGTTCCAAGAGAGTCTACAAATGGGAGGTCGGCGTCACCCTCAGGAAGCTTCGGCAGCGCGGCAGGTTCTGCCCTGCCTTAAAGGTAAAAGCCCAGAAACAAAATGAGCACCTAGTTTTGAAATCGGAGCCTGCTAGTTCAAACTCAATTCTGCAATTAATATGAATTCTTTTTGTTGCCCTACACCTACAGCTTTCAGAATCCATGGTCAAAAGGGGGATGAACATGACGGCCAGCGACCAAGCTATCCATCTTGATCTTATTGCAAAATCCCGTGGCATTGCTGCTGCAGAAAATTATTTCATGGATCTCCCTGAAGCATCAAAAACCCACCTATGTTATGGTGCCCTTCTCAACTGTTACTGCAAAGAACTAATGACAGAAAAGGCAGAAGCTCTCATGGAAAAGATGAAGGAACTGAGATTTGCTTCAAGCTCCATGGCTTACAACAGCTTGATGACTCTCTACTCAAAAAATGGCCAGTTTGACAAAATCCCAGCTATCATACAGGAGATGAAGGCGAGTGACATCAAGCCAGATACTTGTACATACAATATCTGGATGAGGGCTCTTGCTGCTGTCAATGACATCTCTGGGGTTGAGAGGGTCATGGAGGAGATGAAGAGGGATGGTCGAGCCACTGGAGATTGGACAACATACAGCAATTTAGCTTCAATTTATGTTGAAGCTGGCTTATATGACAAGGCAGAAAAGGCACTGAAGGAGTTGGAGAAGAGGAATGCGTGCAAGGATCTGTCTGCTTTTCAGTTTCTGATCACATTGTATGGGCGAACAGGAAATGTGATCGAACTCTATCGGGTATGGCGGTCTTTGAGGCTTGCTTTTCCCAAAACAGCAAACATAAGTTATCTAAACATGATTCAAGCACTGGTGAAATTGAAAGATTTGCCAGGGGCTGAGAAATGCTTTAAAGAGTGGGAATCTGGGTGCTCAACCTATGACATCCGAATCGCGAATGTCCTGATAGGAGCCTATGCTAAAGAGGGTATGCTAGAGAAGGCAGAAGAAGTCAAGCAACGATCTCAGAGGAGAGGGAGCAAGCCTAATGCCAAGACATGGGAGATTTTTATGGATTATTATTTGAAGAATGGGGAGATGAAACTGGCAGTTGACTGTGTTGCAAATGCAATTTCTACGGGGAGGGGAGATGGGGGGAAATGGTCCCCTTCACCAGAAGTTGTTCAGTCTCTGATGACACATTTTGAGCAAGAGAGGGATGTTGAGGGTGCAGAAGGCTTTATGGAGACGTTAAAGAAGGCTGATGTTAACATTGGAGCTGAGGTGTTTGAATCGTTGATACGGATGTATGCAGCCAGTGGGAAGACAAGTGCATCAATGCGTCATCGGTTGAAGATGGAGAAGGTAGAGCTGGGTGAGGCAGCTGAGAAGTTGCTTAACGTAATCTGTGTGGATTGATTTAGTTTGTCTCAAGAGTGTAAGCTCGTCATTTTCTTGTTTTTTTTTTCCAATTTCTGAAATTGATGAGGATGGTTTTGAAAATTTTTGTTTGGGAATTGGGAGTATCTTCCATCCTTTGCTTTCTTTTGATAATAAAATTGTAGGCTTAGTTTCTGTTGTCTGATGATCCATTTCCATTGTAAATGGAAAAATTATTTATATATTGGCTGTTGGTAATGGGTACTGTATATTTGGTGCAAAAGTTATGGCATTGGCATCAAACACGAGAAGCCCTTCAGTATTTTATGGTTGATTCCTTCCCCAACTAAGCAACCCTCAAATTGAACGCTTTTGAAGGTGTTGCTCCTGTCAAAAACAAGGTTGGCATTTGGATCAAAGTCTATAAGTCTATTAGTATTACATCCCAGACCGTCCATGTAATAAAAATTTCTCATTTGCTGGATCTTAAGTTGAACATCTATTGACTAAGCTTGAGCCTTGAGTGTTGATTAAATAATATTGATGTTCATGGATCAAAGATGGTTTGAGATTCTTTTGATGCTTTGAAGGATTAACTAAAGTTAATTATTTGAGACTTGAGAGGACAGCCATTCCAATTCCAAATCCAAAGAAAGGCGATGGGATTGGGCTGTCTTGGGCCTGGGCCCTCACTCCATAAATGCTGGCCATTTGTGTCTCATATTTACAGGATTTAATTGTAAGCTCATTTAAGAGGGTACGTACTCTGAAATCGCCTAATAATTTTTTTTAACCCCAAACTTTACTCCAGGTGGGAGGGGCAGCCACCTTGAGATTTTATTAACCATTATCAAAAAGGAAGAAAAGAGATTACGGGGGAGGACCTAGCCTGCCTTGCCCCTAACCCAAAAAGTTCTTTCTTAAACTCAATCCATCCCCATATAAAGAATAAACAAGAACAAGAAACACACCACTACAGCAAAAGGAGTTTTTAGCAGCAGTTCAAGAAGTGGCTAAGGGAGGGCTGCCGCTAATAAGAATAGCCTATAGCGGCAGTCAATTAAAACTGCCGCTAAAGACAGGGAGCCGCGAAAAATGTATTAGGGCCTTATTTCCTCCCTGCGTAAACCCTTTACTCACATTCCTCCTCTTCCTGCCCTTTCCGTGTCTCCTCTCTCTCTCTCTCTGATTTCCCCTGATTGTTGGTTTTTTTTGCCCTCCACCGGACGGCACCGATTGGCGACGTTGATGTTAGCGGCATGGGTTCTGGCTAGGCTACCCTAATCTCCTCTCACCCATCCATATGGCATACCAAGGTAAAAATCTCTCCCTATTTTGTATGTTTTGGTGTTTTTGGTCTCCAAATTTCTTCTAGGTACCTTTGCTGAGAAAAATCTAAGGCTCATTGTTGTCATCTTCTGTCCTGTTCTGCCATCATACCTAGTAGGTTTAGCAGCATGAATCCAGTTCCTCCATTTTGCTTTACATTAACCAATTATGGTTTCTGGCTCCATTTTGTTCTTTGATGTTCTAGATTATATTCATTTTTGAGCATTATTTCGCCTTTTTTTTTTGAAAATAGCAAGTTGCTTTGGCAACTTGGATGTTGTATTTCTATGGAAGCCCATTAGGAGTTAGTTCAATGATTTAGTTAGACTTCAGGATGAACCAATACGACAATGATGAAGGAAAAGCAAGTGAAATAGTTTGAAGTACATAAAAGGACATCTACTACACCAAGGAGCACTATGATAAGCATGTAGAGACACCTGTGTGTGTGATCTAGTGAGAGACAACACCTGATGACTCGCAATTTAATTGTGAATATAGCCCTTGAAAAGGTAAAAAAGTGATAAAAGAAGATTCTTATAGCACACTCTAGATAGTAACCCAAAAAGAAACCACATGGTTAGGTTAAGGCTTTGATGAATTGATTAACAGTCTGAATGCATTGGATTATTATTATTATTATTATTATTGTTATTATTATTATTATTATTATTATTATTATTTTGCTTACAACTCAACAAATATAATTGCTTACCAGTAATGCAACAGTCATTTCAATCATGATAAAAAGACTTCAAATTTTCAACTCGTAAGCCTCAGGCTTTCAGGAAACTATTAGGAAATGGGTTCAGTGATTTCTATGCAGATAAGGAGAAAAGCAATTAAAAGGATGGGCTGCAGGCCTGCAGTGTTTGATATCAGTGGTTGTGCGTGAAGACTGATTATCAATGAATTTGCATCACTGTGTATACTAGTTCTTCTTACCTAATTAAAAACATATGAGCATAAAATAAAAGAAAATAAAAACTTGATTAGGAATAATTCATAATCGCCTCTCCATGTAGTGCTGCTCCATTTCCCCCTGAATGCTGGTAACAACACACCATAGATGACATTACCCCCTCTAGGGATAACTATGCTTGCTTTTTTGCCATCAATACACCCACCATTAACCACTCCAGTGGTACTGCAAGATTCAATTTCATATTCTACCTGTGCAAGGAATCACTAGATATTGAGAATGACATGATTAACATTAATTAAGAAAGGGCAATCCACAAAACATGCATATTAATTCAGTAGATCTGTGAAGTAGAGTGCCTATGTTGCATAGAATTCTTTCTAAACTTGCAAATAGTCATTACCAGTGTTTGTTTGACCTTGATGCAAACATTTAAATATATGTACTCATAGCTAAATGCATTTTGCAGATCAATTGGAAGGTTTTCTTTACCATTAGAATTTCCAAAGCTTGCATATTTCATTTGTCATAAGTGGATTAATTGCTAGAAGCAGTCCTAGTTAGCACTATGAAGATCTTTCCAAGATGAGATTAGGATGAAATGCTATCAATTCCCCATCAGTCTTAGTTACCTTGCATTTTGTTTGATCATAGCAACAGTACAGTCCTCCAGTATAATCTGGCCTCAAAGGCTGGCCAAATTCATCCTCTGTAACATTATAAAGATTGCACCTGCACTTTGTGCATCCCAATCGATCCACCACATTTCGTGTATCAATTGCATGGACATTAAGCAGCCATCTCTCCTCATATCCATCAGGAATTTCTGCTGGATTCCCGACTTCTATCCCATAAGGATCTGGGACATAATGTGGCAGTTTTGCGTGTTTCAGATTCAAGGCCAAAATACTGCCTAGGAAATTCCCCTGGCATACTCCACTGTTTCTCACTATAAAACCTTTTGATTGGTGAAGCTCATGATAACTTGGGATCTTAGAAATTTTGACATCCTTAGGGACATAGTGATGGAGATAAGTTTCATGAAGAGGAATAGGATTCCCTGCTTCATCAACAACGTCAGCATTGAATTCTCTATGAGCAATGTGACGTCTTAGAAAGTCAATGTTGTAATAGTACTTGTTTGCCACTGTTCCTGGTCCCAGCACAAATTCTGGAGAGAGAACAGAAGATTTCACCCTATTTTCATTTCTAGTAAGATCATGAGATTATGTGAAGAGTTTACTGTCCAAGCCAATAACAGTATGGATAGTAAAACAGCCACAACTGAGGAGAATTTAGCATTTTTCCTATAAATGTCAACATATCAGGTTAATACTCTGTTTAAATTTAAGTATGACGTACAAGACATCAAATGCCTCAAAGAAGTCTGATAGAGAGAAAGAGTTTTTCTTCTGCAAACACTGTTTGAACTTTGAATTGGAAATAGATAGGAAGTCAACTGATTTTATCAAATATAAATAAAACATGATCCTACAAAATTGATTTTTTAATATTGCAATTTGCAAAAAATGATATTTTACTTAGTTTTTAATCAAAGGCTCTATAACGATGTATAAAAGTTCAGTGAAAACATAAAAATTAAGGATACAATCACCGGGGGGGAGGATATGGTTCATAACACTGTTTATTTGACAAAGTCTTCCGAAAAAGTTCCATTACTTCAAGCCATGACCACTTTTTTAAAAGACAGAACTATAGGGAATTAAGTAAAGCACATGGATCATCTTCGAACTCATTGATTAAAATAAATAGGTTAAGAGGAAATGTTAGCAATACCTTCCTCGTTACTCACCAATGAAGTATCAAAGAAAAAGGCAGAAATAAAAGATAAAGTACAAAGTCTATAAGTTAGTGTAGTAGTACTGATTACTGAATGGAGCTTTTCTTGCTAGTTTGCTTGCTTTGTGACAGTAGAACGGAACAGAGAGATTATCCTTTTCAGTTTTCAGTAACTGAAACTCAAAACTGAAAAATTATAAGAAAAGATACAACAGAGAAAGATCAAAGATAGATGAATGGCACATACCAAAATTTCCCCTTTCTGTGAGGCCTTTGACCCTCCAGCTTTTCACAAAGTTTCATACTAGTTTCTGACCTTATTCCATACCTCAGAAGAGAAGCTGCAGTGTAGTAACAAATGATTGACTGATTCATTATGCTCCTGACAAAGAGCACAAATGGATGTTTCCAACAGCATACTTTTTCCTCACCAAATTATCCCTGGTTAAAATCCTGTTCAGATAGGCAGTCCACACAAAAAATGCTACCTTTACGGGCGCACTCTTATGCTACACGATGTAACACTGACAGTGATGTGGCACAAATTATATTCATACAAAAGTTAGAAGTAGTTCCCTTGGTTTGCATATGCTTTATTTTTAAGGCTTATTTACTTCTATATTTTAAGACTTCAATGTTTTTTATTTTTTGGTAAGGCTTCAATGTGTTTGCTTAAATTTGGCCTTTCCCACCATTTTTTCACATCTCTATCTCTCACACATACACACTCACTCTCTTTCTTCTATCTCTGTATTGCTTCCTCTCTGTCTAAGCAATGTTATGTGTGGATTCCACGTGCCATGGCATTGTCAAGACAAAGTGTTTCATCTTAAGAATCCATTAATGATGGAAAAGAACAAAAAGAACACAATTTCCTGTTCTTGGAGACATGTTTACTTCGCCATTTAGAATGCGTTAACTGTTGAACAAGGAATCAACCATTACAGCTTCTTTAAGTGTATGCTTTGTTGATTGCAAGAGTAGAATATGATTAGGGAACTCCGTTTCTTAAGCATAGGTAGGACTGTAGGGGTTTTTGTTTCGTAAGTTTTATTAGAAATTAGATGCCTAAATCTATTCATCGTATTTATAGTCTATATTATGTTTCCTTTCAAAGGATAGTTCTTTGGTTCCAGATGGCAAGGATCATCATTGGATAATGGCCTTTTATTTGTATTTCCTTTCAAGTTCCATCTCGTATTGAACCCTCTGTACCACTGATCTGGATCATTCTGCCAAGTCTTATTATGAGGATGTCCTAATTAAAATGGCCATGACAGATCCTTGTTCCTATGGCTAGTCTAAAAATTTATGGCTTGGTTAGAAATGAAGATCATGGACAATGTAAGTAGGAAAACAAACCATAAGCTGAGGACTAACATGCCCAACGAAATTAGAATTACAGTTTCTTCATTCAAGCTACCAATTTCTAAAACTAATAAATACAAACCAACATAAATACAGACCAACACCTCCCGACAAACTTCACAAACAACCATGATCACTTGCAATCATCAGAGGTTCTAACACTTGGTATTGTGATATAAAGAGTAGCAGTATATGATTAACAATAAATTGATGGATTATAACTTTATGAATAATAATCTGGATTTCATGCAATGAAAGTCAGCTTATTCCCAAATATTGTATGACTCCTCTTTTCTCAAATAAGCCAACCGAAAGTTGAGGAAAAGTAGCTTTCTTCACCAAAATGGGGGAAAGGTAGCTTTCAACATGGTGGTTTCCATCAGTAAAATGACTCTTCTTCCACTGCTTCTTCTTCATAACAGGTGAGGCTTGAATAATAGATGAATGGCTGGTTCCTATATTTCTTTATTTTTTATCATGTTTTTTGAGTGTATTTTTAACAGGTGAAAATCTGGCATAGCCCATTTTTAAGGGGAGACTTCGCAGGATTTTTTCTACTTGTGGACATATTTCCTGTGATGGCATTACCACAGCAAGATTTTAATGCAAGGCATAAAGCTAAGAAAAGATTAGGCACAGCCATGCTTTTCCATGGGTCTTTAAAGACCTTCAAGTAGCTTTCATGATGGACCAGCAACCAGGTTTACACAAATCCATGTGAACCCAAGCTGAAGAGGTCTCTGAGTTGATCTGAAGTGCATAAAATTGAGATCGGAGATATCTCCCCATGAAACCTGTGCCCACACCGTTCTAACAGCCTTTTGCAACCTTGTATTGGCAATATCTCCCCATGAAATAAAGCACATAAGTACGGAGATATTCTCAATGCAAGGCAGTAAAGACTGCTCGAACGGGCTTTGCCCTGACTGAAACCGAACTCCATAAAATTGGGCATGTTCCAGCTAGCCCAATCACCTAGCTATCATGAGTAGTACCAATTAACGGCCCAAGTCCTACCTCAAACCATTACCCACCAAAAATGAAGGGGAGAATGACTGATCAGCCCAGTTCAGAATTCTTAGCCCCACCGTGCAGGGGGGATGAATCCTGACTGTGGATTGATGGAAAATCCACAGGCAGGATGCGGTTTATAGGGGGGGGGGTTATACTAGTAGACTATGGGGGGCTGTAATTTCAGAATTCTGCATTGGGCTGCAGTAGAAGTTAATATCTGAGGATTGTGTTCAGGTGATCAGATCTGAAATCTCAGTGAGAATACTAATGTGCAGAGTCGCTTGAGTTCGGTTTCTGTCAGGGCAAGTTGGTGCTTGCACTGTTTGAGCAGCCCCTTGCAACCTTGCATCGGAAATATCTTTCATGAAATAAATCATAAAGTACGGAGATATTCCCAATGTAAGGCTGTAAAGGCTGTTGGAATGGGCTTTGCCTGACGGAAGCCGGACTCGAATCACTTCCCATCTCAGGTTTTTCCTATAAACAGATAAAAATGCCACATGTATCACATATAGATTGTTTGAAAACACCAAGCATCAAGAGGAATGCCATTGGCAAAATCCAAGCCAGCTTCGAAAATCTGTCACTTCTGATTTATCCTGCCACAGTGTTTTGTTGGCAAAAGATCTCAATTCCCTCAAAGCCTAAAATTGGTCTTTACAGTGTACTGCCTTAAAACAAAGTCCCAACTAAACTGTAAAATCCTTGCTGGTAAACCATTAAAATATCCATCAAAGAGCTACTAAGACCCACAGAAAATTGAGAGCCCTTCTCCAATCCTAAAAAAGAAAAAATTGTGGACACCAACAATGTCTAAATATTTTTGGAGCATTATCTTTCTTGCAGTCTGTTGGGGCATTGTGAGAGAATAGAATTTTTATGGGAAGAAACGAGGCTGCAAGATACTATGTGCCTTGGAGCATTATCTTTCATGCACCTTGGAGATAATCTGCATGGTAAATAGTCATACAAAAGATTCAAATAAAAACCTCAGATAATATTTCCCAACAAATCACTTATTAGGGTATGGTAGATTTTCAACAACTAATCGGATAAAATAGAGAACTGCAGAGTAGATAACACTAGGAGAAGAAGAAGTCATACCTCAATGCTAGAATCTGATAACTTAGAACCGCAACCATAGAAAGTTGTCTAAGGAGCTTATTTGCAAGGTAACCGTGGATACTGTTAACTGTGTTCTGCCCAGAATTAGCTCGCAACTTAATACATGCATCAATCAAAGTCTTGATTGATACAAGACTTGAGGTAGAAAGTAGAAACCTTGATCTTATAAGCCAATTGTGGAGAAGAAGCACCTTATCTACAGAATCCATATATTTTAAATCTTCATTGATTCCATCATCATTAAGCAGATCATCATCAAAATCCAGAATGGAAACATAGGACCACAAGTGTTGTTATGATTGACGCAAGGAAACATAGAACCACAGCATATCTAGCAGCAATAAAGGAGAGAATGTGATGAAGAATTGATTCAAGCAGATCACTTATTCGCTCACCTGCATTCCCTCTATCAGATAGCTTCTGCTTTTCAACTTCTGACTCATGTTGTTCATCAAATTTCATGACTTTGTTAATAATTCTAGAAGATGAAAATGCCCAAAAGATTTCCTGGTTGTAGTTGAAAGGAGTTACAGTAGATATGCTTCTTCCTGAGGAAACAACAATATTTTAAAAACCGACCCAGGGGCTGAATCATTTTTGCCTCCGGGTCGCAGGTCACCGGTTCGACCATTCAAGTCGAATGGGTCAGACTGCCCCACATGTATTTTAAGGGATATATATATATATATATATATGTGTGTGTGTGTGTATAAATATATATTTTATCAATAAATAATGTATAATTATGTTTCAGATATGTTATATGTATTTTTATATTTAATTTATGTTTTTTAAATTCGTAATAAATTTTTTATTATTAAAATATTAAAAATTATAATTTGAGGCCAAAAAAGGTTTTTTTTTCACAAAAATAGAGGGGCAAGGCACCTACGGCCCCTTGGGACGCATAGATCTCGAGAAATTACCCAAAATGGAAAAAGATCACCCAAATCGGACATCGGAGTGTAAAGTTATGGCCTCCAAAAGTTTACATGCATTTGAGTATGCAACCCGCGACCCGATGACCGGGTTGATTGGGTCAACGGTTGAATCAGTTGGATTGGATGGTTCTTGACCAAATCAACAGTTTTTTACTGCCTGACGGATTTTGATTGAACCGGACCTAAATCCTGGGTGGGTGACGGTTCGAAAGGTTCAACTGATCAGGTCAATGATGGTTGAAAGCATTGGGAAACAAAGTCAATGCTATTGGAAGAAAGGAAAAAAAAGAATAGAAAAAAATTGTCTAATCCATTAGAATATACAAATCACCGTTCATTAATTACATGTCTGGATTCAATACTTTTTTTTTTCTTTCTGTATGAAAGCTTAAAATATGCTTCACCTTACCCATACTACTAGCATCTAATTTACTGTTTTCTTTTCCTTTCTACCACTTACGTTTCTTGTAAAGTTAAATCCAGGGAATAGAACTCAACCCAAAGACTCTCCAGAAACTACACTAGAAAAGGAAAAAGAGAAATCAAATACAATTCAAACCTTTCCCAGTTCTCCTACCTAAACTGTAAGCTAATGGGCCAACCAACCCTATGATCCATCTCATTGAGTTGTTCTATGCAGAATCAAGGTAAGAGCTTCTATGCCATCATAATTTAGGTTTGATATATGTTATGACCCTAAATGGTTAAAGTGTTTGGCTTGATAGTTTCAGTTTCGGATTTGGTTTTCAGAATAAAAAAAAAACTGAATTAACAGAATTTCATTATATAATATATAATATTCTATATTTATATATTATATATACAATATATAATATATCATAATGAAATTTAGTTTCATAATATATATTACACATTATACTATATAATATTTTATATATGTTTATAAAATTCGATTTTAACCAAAATAATCGAAAGTTGAACAAAAAATTTCAGTTTTGATTATTTCGGTTTTTTTGTAATTTGGTATCGGTTCGGTTTTCATTTTTTTTATTTTGATTTATTCAGTTCGATTTTTAATTGAACAAACCAAATGTTCACCCCTTATTAAGTGCACAACATTTGGTATCAAAGCCTACTACCACGTCTCAAGTTTAAATCATAGAGAAGACTACCTAGAATAGAGTGAAAGCTGTCATGGAAAGGGCTACCTGGAGTAGAGTGAAAGCTGTCATGAAAAGAACTACCTAGAGCAGAGTGGAAGCCGTCCCAAAGGGAAAGGGCTACCTATTGCTAGATTTTGATTCCAGCTCTCACTTTGGTAGTAGGTAGCCCTTTCCATGACGAATCAAAATCTAGCAATAGGTAGCCCTTTCCACCTACTACCAAAGTGAGAGCTGTCTTGAAGAGGGCTGGCTACCTACTGTTAAAGTGAGAGCTGCCTAGAGTGAATCTGATTCCGTGGTGGTATGTTATGATTCTAAATGGTTAAAGTGCTTGGCTTGATGCATTCCATGAATCTTAAGGCTTTTGGCACATGGCATTTTTGCATTGACTATTATGCCTTAAATAAGACTAGGGTTTGTGATCAATTCCCAATTCCTGTGATTGATGAACTGTTAGATGAGCTTGGCATGGCTAAGATTTTTTATTTTCAAATTAGATTTGCGGGTAAGGTACCATCAAATTAGGGTACATGCTCAAGATGTCTATAACACGACATTTAGAATTCATGAAGGCCACTATGAATTTTGGTGATGCCTTTCGGACTCACTAATGCCCCCGTCTATGTTCAATCCTTATCCGTATTTGCGGCGTTTCATTCTGGTATGTTTTTGACAACATCCTAGTCTACAGAACAGATTGGGATTCTCATGTGCAACATTTATGCACTACTCTTGATGTTCTCAGAGAAAATCAACTATAATATGACTGGGCAAACTCAAATTGACTACTTGGGTCACATTGTTATAGAAGGCACCGTGAGAGCAAATCCAGACAAGATAAAATGCATGTTACAGTTGCCCAAGCTCTTAGGCCTTACCAGGTATTACTGGCATTTCATTAATGAGTATAGTGCTAGGGCAGCCCCATTGATAAAATTGCTTAAAAAGAATGCTTTTAATTGGTTAGAAGAAGCAGAACAAAACAAGATCTCACTACTCCAATATTGTCTCTGTCGGATTTATCCAAACCTTTTGTGGTGGAATTTGATGCATCCGGATTCTGGAAAGGGTATAGGGGCGGTATTGTTACAAGAAGAAAAGCCCATAGCCTATTTCAGTAAAGTTCTTTTGCCCACTTGCCCAGAGCAAATCCACCTATGAAAAGGAGTTGATGGCAGTGGTTCTGGCTATGCAAAACTTTTACCATTTGTACCGATCAACGAAGTTTGAGGTATTTTGTAGAACAACCTGTTCTAATTTCTAAATGAGGTACAACAAAAATGAGTAAATAGATTGTTGGGCTTTGACTTCACAAAACAAGCCCATCCAACTTAGTTCTTGGAGCTTTTTCATGCTTCTCTAATGGGGGAGATTGAAGCATTTTACGGACTTACCGTCGTGTATCGTCCCATTTTTACTAGTTGGGAATGAAGAAGTAGATTTGTGACTATTTTGCCACTTGTGCAATATGAAAATTAGTCCTCACAGCTAGCCTCTTACAGCCCATAGCATACCTCTCCCTGAGCAAGTGTGGGATGAGGCAACTATGGATTTCATTACCGGTCTTCCCCCTTCCAGAGGTAAGACAATCATTGTTGTTTTTGTGGATCGACTGTCGAAATATACACATTTTGCACCACTAGCCCATCCATATACCACAACACAAGTGCCCAATATTTCCATATGAAAAGGGATCCACTACTATTGCAGAGGTGGATGCACACTTGATGGACAGATACACAGTCCTTAAGGACTTAAAGGCCCAATGGCAAATGAAGGCTCAATATGACAAGAAACACCGAGATGTCTAATTTGAGGTGGGGAACTAGGTTTACTTGAATTTGAGGCCTTACCAGCAAGGTAGCTTGGCTAAATGGTCCTTCCAAAAGCTAGATCCTAGATCTCATGGTCCATTTTGTGTTGTAGCAAGAGTGGTTAAGGTGGCTTACACGTTAGACCTTCCTAGCTCTTCCAAAATACCCCAACATTTCATGTGTCTCTATTGAAGAAACACTTGGGACCTGTATGCTCTGATTCAGCTGGCTTACTAGATTTTTTTTGAGGATGGAGCTTTGTAACTTGATCTAGATCATAGATCATATTGCTTATTCCAGGTGAATCAGAGAGGTAATAAGACAGTTCAACAAGCTTTGGTGGTCTGGAAACACCTACTACTTGGAGATGCACCATGGGAAGACAACTCTCATCTACAACAACGTTACCCAAACATTAACCTTGAGAACAAGGTTGTTTTAAAGGGGTGAGCAGTTGATGGAGCTATTGTTAAGAACAAAAATGTGAAGGGCCCAATGAGACCCATTAAACAAGTGTACATCAGGGGACCTTACAAAATGGCCCAATATTCACTGATGATGTAACTGACATATATAAATAGCCCATATTGTAATAAGAAAGTCATCGAGCCATTTTTCAAATCTCTCTATGGTTTCATGAGGCAAAGTCTCTCTCTCTATTAGATTCCTATAGTGAGTGGGCTCTCATCAATATTCAGGTATTTTTTCATGTGATCTTTGGCGGAGGGATATCAGAGAACATCCTAGCATCATCTCCCCACAAATGCTGCAACATCATTTCTCTACTAACCTTTACATAATCTTCCTCATCATGGGTGTGATAGATAATAAACTAAAATCATAAAGGACCTAAACRTCCACAAGTGGCTGCTACTGTTCATCAAAAGGTGAAAAACAAAATATTCCCAAGGGGTTCGACACAATTGCTCTAGATAAACAAGAGATAAAAAGAGATTTATAGACCCCACTACCTGTTTTGCACAAAGGTGAATATTTAAAGAGACAAAGTCCAACTCTTTTTCTTGTAGTAAGTCTCTCAACAAAAGGGCTTGACTTTAGGGGGGGAGGGGAGAGAAAAGTGTTTGGGACTAACTAAAACCCAATTGATTGCAAAATTGCATAAGTTACTCACAAAATTGCAAAATCTAATAATCACAAAAAATTATATTATAGTATTTTATTTTATTAGTTGTTATAAATTTCTAATAACAACAACAACAAATAATATACTAGGTTGTGATTGAAGTTTTAGGACTGTCCTTTATCATATATAATGTCACCATTCCAAATGTACTTTGGAACACTTTTACCATTTCTAGCCATGCATAAAAAGGAAATTTTGTCTAGTTATCTAACAAGAAACACATATGCAAGTCATTGGATTATAGTTTCAAGTGACTCTCTTGTCTTATATTATATAGCATACCATTGCCACTGTCCTTGGGTTGAAAATGTAATTAAATGGAGAGGGTTGTAGTGCAACCCTGAACTTTGCCAATTTGATCTGCCCTCTGCAAAAATTCACATCAATAGAAAAGAAATTCACTAGTCTAGAGCATGTATCATCATACAAGAATTACAAGATGGAAGCATGATATATTACCCATATAGAAGAGGACAACAGACTTTCAAGTTTACTTGAGGAAGTTGGAAACGGGTATGGTGGTGGTAACTCTCAAAAGTTAGGTAAGGAGAGTGGCTTAGTAGTGTCTAATATTTTCCAAATGAATTATTTAAAGTCTATCTATTTGTACAATGGGCATTGCATGGGTGTTAGGTGTGAACATGTGGCAAGGTCATGGGAATTGTTGAACCTAAACATCCAATTCTTACCCTATGTGTACATGTCTGTAAATACAAAGTTTTTCATTTCCTACATTTCTTTTCTATTTAATAAGCAAACCACAAATCTGGCAAGAGTCAAACCTAAAGTAGTGTTCTTTGGAAGACTTAATCTGGATTGCTATGTCTCAACTAGCACCAGCCTTCTACTCAACTTTAGCTGGTACTAGTTTCAAGATCCTCTTGTCCTAGTTGTATCCTAGAATTCAAGTTATCTATAGTTCAGTCCATGGGTTGAAGCTATTAATATATCTATTGATTTGCCCTTTTGTAGCTAGTATAAAGTTTTATGATATCCTATACTTTGTAGCACTATATGAGGGAAGAAAATAATATCTTATTTATTGTCATAATTGATATTTCCTTATTTATGGTTTTGATTCAGGTTTGTTTATGATTGTTTTCATCTTTTGTGCAGGAATTCATCCTCATTGGATTTTGGGAGAAACCAAAGATGTTTTTGCAAACCAAATGTTTTGAATGACACTAGAAGTTTCTGAGAATGGACGATGACATTTGTATTAAGGAATTTATCAATTTGAAACAAAGATATGTTTATGACTTAAATGTTTTGAATAGAGAATGGACTTTTATGTTTTATTTGTGATTGATGTTTTCATTTTTGTATTTAATTTCAATTTGGATGAATGAAGAAAAACAGGTTGTTTGAAGAAAATTACATGTTTGTTTAATAATTTTAAACAATTACAAGTTATTTGGAACAAATTCCAAGTTAATTTGGAAGGTGGAAAAAATTAGAGATTTAGAGGCAGTTATTGATATGTATCTTTAGTGGCAGTCATTATTGTTGCTAAAGACATTATTGTCACTTAGTACTTTGTCTTTTGTGGTAGTCTTTGGTTGTTGCTAAAAGTCTTATTTTTTGTTAATTTTTTTTTTTTCAAGTTTTACTGGCAATCGCCAAAACTGCTGCTAGAACTTTTAGTAGTAAATTGATTGCCGCTAAAAGTTATTTTTCCTATAATGCATGGAGAAATACAAACACTACACAACAACAAAACAAGAAAATCCAAACAATATAAACCCATCACATTAACCAATGGTAAGGTAGGGAATACACATTTGATCTTTCCTAATCAAATGTTATAGGCGGTATTTCAAGAGAAATGTAGTTAGATGCATGGACGCATGAATGACAAGAATCAGAGGAACCAAGAGTGGATATGGGCTCATCTAGCAGAGATCAAAGACAGCTTAACTAGATCTTTCCTCCATATAAGAATACAGTCAACAACGAGCTCCACCTATTGATACTAGTATCAGAAGTACTCAAGTCACGACGTCAAGTTTGCCTAAGTTCTACCAATGACAGGGGAGAAGACTCTTGTCCTTCTTGATGAAATATTGGATTAGAACAACTCAACAACTTCTTTCCCCAAAGCCCACTATAGCACCAGTCTGGAAATCTCTATGGGCGAAGTAGTAATTTTGGTACATAAGGACAATGTGAAGACCTTCAGCCCCAAGGTTGAGGCCCACTAGCTCTCTAACACTATATGCTCTCTAACAAAAAGAAACGCATCCAAATAGACCACATCAACTTAGCTTGCTCATTGTTTCCACTCTCTTCATTTCGTCCCTTTTCTTTATGGACCTTATCTCCACCTATTTGTAGTCCTTCCCTTTACAACGTCAATAATGGTGTTATGTGCTATCGGGCCACCCTTGAGTATTGAAGGGATGAGAGATTCATCATATGGATGGCCGAACCTTGCAGGTAGGTTGGGCGAAATTTTAAAAATTCCTCTCTCCCATCTGGGAATCATATTCCCTGTTTTAGAAAATCTACATTTTGAATGATCAATATTGAACCAAGAATCGGACCAGATCTGAAACCAAAAGGTAGGAGAGGGATATACTTGATACAGAGTAGCAGTAACTCCCAATGAAGGTGTTCACGCTCAAAGAAGTCTCCAAAGACTGCTCCCACTGAAAATGACACAGTGTAGGGTGGAGCAGAATCAATAGTGTTCTTCCCAATAATTGAACCCTTCTAACAAGAATTCGATGGAGGCTGTGAACACGACTTCAGATCAGCCTTTCTCCAAAGACTGAAATCAAGAACTATTATTGATCGCTCCTACAAGAATGGAGATCAAACTGGCAATTGGCAGCAACTAGAGGAGAACACAAGGAGAAGATGGCACAATCACACTATTGCTGTCTTCTCTCTGTGTGATCTAAGATCTAATGTTTGATGAGATGAGCTGAATGGTTCGCCCCCTCCTCCTTTTATAGACTTAAAGAGATCAGCTCCTAATCCCATTAGGAGTTTCCTGATTCAAATCCTTATTTGAATCTGGACTCTCTTTAAGTGATAAGGATAGATTCTTATCTTATCTGTAGATTAGATTAATTCTCCTAATCTCATTAGGAGGTTTCCATATCCAAATCTGTATTTAGATATAGACTCTCTGAGTGGATAGGGACCCTATCCTATCTGCTGATCCAATCCCATATCCGTCCCTCTCTTTAACTAATCAAATTAGACCAGATCGAAATGGGCTTTAGGCCCAATAAGTCTATGTGCT
>NW_010729287.1:611762-634147 GCF_000365185.1 Nelumbo nucifera | reverse complement strand
CAGATCCAAGGGTATACAGATGCCGATTTCCAATTGGATCCAGATGATAGAAAGTCTACATCTGGATATGTTTTCACGATAGGATCGTACGCTGTTTGCTGGAAAAGCCACCTCTACTCTTTCCATACCATATCTTTTCTGCATCATAGATTTTCCCTTCCTTAAATTCTCACAATATTTTTTGTCTCATTCATTTTTCTTGTATATATATATATAAATATTTACCCAAATAAAATATATCTATGAAAAAAAAACGATTTATTCTATATTCACAAGATATCCATAGATAAATCCAAGGTTTTAAAAGGCTAAAGAAGGAGGTGAGGCGGTTGGGTGCTAAAGAGGTGAGGCGTAAGCCTCGAGGCGGTTGGTTTAAGGTGTAAGCCTCAAATTAAAAACTTAAAAGTTATGAAAAAATAAATAATTGAAGTTTTATATAATTATTTGTCACTTAATGTATCAATGGTTCAACAATTGTTGATTGTTCAAATCTTTTCAAGATTATTCGTATGAATTATGAATTAGATCTTTTTGCTAATTGTTCAAATTTTTTCGAAAGTTTCAGACAAATCTTGAAATGAATTAGACTCATTTCCTGGCTGCCATGATAAAACTTCATTGATAGTTGTGACAAGAGTTGTTCATGGAAGATGACAAAACGGATCCAAATTCAACATATATTATGAGTTTATGACAACATGGCAACATGTATCCAATCATCTCATCAGTTATCAGTTATCACAACACTTACTATCTAAAAGTGAAACTAAAAGAAAGTAGCACGTCAGCACCTTTGAGTCTCTGACCTCCCACAAATCTACTGCCCCACTTAATTGATAGTTTGAGATAAAAAAAAAAAAAAAAAAGTGAAAATGAGGAGGAGAATTTGTACGCAAGATTCAAGAAGAAGAAGAAGAAGGAGGAGGAGGAGGAGGAAGAGGAGGAGGATCTGTATGCAATCGCACGATTTGATTTTGACCAATATTTTTGTCTTCTTGAATCTTGAGTTTGACTTGAGAAGTAGAAGATAGAACAGAGAACTGTAGAAGAGATATGAATTTGGTTTTCTTGAGTTCGATTGAAAAACGAAAATAGAGAAATTCGATTTTAGTCGTTGAAATCGCTACATTTTGGGGTTTTTACTTTTTTTTTTCTAAAAGTGCCCATACTAAAATCCAATTATCCCCACCCAAAACCCCTTTAACTTAAGGCTATTGCCTCATGTAAATTGAGGGAAAGGCTAAAAGCCTACGCTTCACTAAAACTAAGGTGGCGTTTGATTGCACTTTTCAAATGTTTGAATTTGAAAATGTTGCTTTTCAGACATCTTCTTTGTTTGGTATGACCTCTTATTACAAATATAAAATTGGATTTCAGATCTTAATTTCTAAGAGGCGGAGAGACTGCTTAATGCACTCAGACCTAATTCAGAGGTGCATAAAAGACATAAATGCCCTCAAAGAAATTTTAATATTACATATTTTTGTCCTTCATGTAAATCAAATCGAACTGTCCCTACGACCTAATGAAGCTCCACCGCCGCTGCACTCTCTCTCTCTCTCTCTCTCTCCCTCCCTCCCCTATCTTCCCACCACCGCCATCGTTGCTACATGTGGTTCAATGAATAATAATATTTTTATTAATTATTTTAATATTTTTATTAAAAATTAATTATTTTTTATTAAATTTACTTGTATTATTTATTATTTATTAATTATTTTTATTAACTAGTAATTTTTAATTATTTCTTTAACTTTTAAAAATTATTTTAAATTTTATTTGTATAAATTATTAATTATTTTAATATTGTTATAGTCATTAATTATTTTTTTAATTTTAATCGTTTCATTTATTAATTAATAATTAATAATTTATTATTTTAATATTATTTTGAGATTGAAAATTATTTTTTATGAGATAATACAAATTGAACTCAATATTTTTAAATAATATATTCTAAGAGTAAAATAATAAAATCAATAAATTTGAAATGGTAAAAGGTTGATTCAACACAAACAAACATTGAGATCCTCTAAAAAATAGAAAAACAATTATAACTCTTTTCAAACATTTTTAATATCTATTTAACTTTTCATATCAAATACCACCTACTGACGCCATGCAAAATTTGAACGCCTCGCATTGAGGTGTTACGCCTCTCGCCAATGTCGCCATGCCTCGGTCGCCTATTAATCAGCTTTTCCATCCATCAATTTTCCCTCCAAGGAACTAGAGAGAGGGAGAGAGGGAGAGAGARATCTATTGTCCAGATCAGTGGATATAATATACATAACAATAAATGATAGATCAGTTGCCGCCAAATCCTTTCCTAGATCCTAGGGCTCCGGCTCCACGTAGATGGGTCCCACGCAAACGCAAATGACTCGCTCTCTCTCTCTCTCTGCCTCTCATCCATCATGATCATCAATAATGCATCATCATCATGTATCAAAGTGCAAACGTGCAATTGTCCTCTTCTAACACACATTTAAGACGGAAATGGAATATGAATCTGCATGCACCTTACATAAATTGACCTTTGTTATGTCCAGTTGCTTTTAGCTTTAGCTATACTACGCTCTCTACTCACTCTTCTCACACCAAAAAGATTCTCTATTTCTTGGTGAATGACCGACTGACTGAGTGAGCCAGGGAGACTGGAGCAAGGCCGCCGCTGGCCACCATCGCCGGATACCAGACAGAGGAGGTGGAGGMGGGCTCAGGGCTGCCTGGAAGCTTGAAACTCTGCAATTATCATTAATTATTCTATTCTTTTGGGATTGGAGTCATGGGGCACAATACGAGGATGGACCAGGAAGAAGAGACTTGGAACCAGAAAAAGCAGAATCTGATCCAGGACCTTGCTCGCAAGATCATCCATGGCGATCTCGATACCAAGATACAGGCCGCCAAGGATATCAGAAAGCTCGCCAAGTCCTCCGTCAAGACCCGTTCTAGCTTCGCTGCCGCAGGCGTCATCCAACCCCTTGTTTCCATGCTCCTCTCCTCCAACCTCGACGCCACCGAAGCTGCTCTCCTCGCTCTCCTCAATCTTGCCGTCCGCAACGAACGGTTAGCTCTCTCTCTCTCTCTCTCCCCGCTGGTGCGGCTAGGGACTTAGGGTTTCTTCCTTTACTTTCTGTATGGCTCGCTTATTGCCCCAACCAACCCTAGATTATAACATAAACCTTTCTTTCGATTTCCTGCTGTTTGGTTCGCTTCAATTTCCGTAGTTCTTGTTGGTCAAATTCTTGATTTTTATGTCTATCAGGCAATAATTGGGCTTCTCTTTCCTCCTTTTTCTTTGTTAAAAACACAATTCATTTTGACCCAAAAAAACGCCTTGGATGTTTGCCAAATTAGGGTTTGTTTGAGCATGACTAAGATGCTCTCTTTGCCTCTGATTTCGTCGCAGAATGTTTTGATATTGGCATGTTTTATGTACATTAGGTTCCTCTATCAAGTGGGATTCCACTGAGCCCCTATGGTTGCTGAAGTAATATTTTCTCCCACACTGACCACGTTGAGCATTTTGGGTGGATATGTTTTCAGCCCCAAAAAAAAATTGCTTATGTTTTTGCTCCACTCTCTTTCTACCTTATATTAGTCTCAACTCCTGTATATTCCACTGGATCTCGCTCCAGTTTGGTTCTAATATCTTTGCTATTCTTTTCCCTCTCCAAGTTAAGCTTTCCTTTTCACAAGATGGTAAGAACGGGATTCGGAAACCCCAAAAGGAAAATGTTAAGTGATATAAAATTAATTGCAGGAATTGCACAAATCTAATTGTGTTTGTTCTTGCTCTTACCCCCTTTCATCTCAGTAATGATGTCGAATTGTTATTTCTTGCTGTTTAGTCTGTTATCCTATTTGGTCATCATGCTATGCTTACTCTTTTCTCCGATTCACAGGAACAAGGTTAGGATAGTTGCATCCGGTGCAGTTCCTCCTCTGGTAGACCTCCTCAAGTTCCAGAATGGAAGCTTAAGGGAGCTAGCCACCGCAGCAATTCTAACGCTCTCAGCTTCAGCTTCAAACAAACCAACCATTGCGGCTTCCGGAGTGGCTCCCCATCTTGTCCAGATTCTTAGCTCCGGAAGCGTTCAAGGAAAAGTTGATGCAGTTACGGCTCTATACAACCTATCCACCTGCACCGAGAATTGCACTCCAATCCTCCCTGCTGGAGCAGTTCCACCTCTCCTTGTCCTCCTCAAAGAATGCAGGAAATACTCCAAGTTTGCTGAGAAAACAACAGCCTTGCTTGAAATCTTGTCTAACCATGAAGAAGGCCGGAGTGCAATCTCAGACACTAATGGGGGGATTCTTACTCTGGTGGAGACCATAGAAGATGGGTCTCTGATCAGCACAGAGCACGCGGTTGGTGTTCTTCTCTCTCTGTGCCAGAGCTGCAGGAACAAGTACAGGGAACTAATCCTCAAAGAAGGAGCAATCCCTGGCCTTCTGCGACTAACTGTGGAGGGTACAACAAAAGCCCAAGAGAAAGCACGGACGCTGCTGGACCTACTCAGAGATACTCCTCCACAGAGGAGATTGGCATCAGAGGTTTTGGAGAGCATAGTCTATGATATTGCTACCCGAGTGGATGGAGCAGACAAAGCTGCTGAAACTGCTAAGAAGCTATTACAAGACATGGTCCACCGAAGTATGGAACTAAGCATGAGCCGACTCCAGCTTAGGGCTGCATCTTGCACCCCTTCTGAAATGCCACCTGCCTGAGACATGTTGCTTTTCCATCTGAAGAGTGATTTCCATATAAGCTTTGGTCACTCAGACTCAGGCCAGGACAGGCCATCTAATTGAAGTCAATCAAAGACTCATCCATCATCAGATCCCTGCCAGATTTAAGAAGTGGTTTATAGACTGTACAGAAATTGACGGTATATTGGATTACAAGGTGAATCCCAGTTCTGGTTTTATTGGGTTTCTGGCAATAAGTCAGTCAAGATAGTTACATTACACCATCACCCTGTACTTGTACATTAGGAACATGTTAATGAATGTAAATGGATATTTCTGAATCCCAACTACAAAGATGTAAATCACCTTTTTAACTTCCGTTCTGCTTAGTAACATCTTCACGGTTGAGCTGACTAATGCAAAATACAAACGATGTAAACTTGTAAAATTAGGCAATTACGTGATGTTGTAATGGCAACGTTACCTACAACACAAGGATTCAGTCATATTAGCTTTCCACAGCGGCGAGAGGCTTTCACTTTCAATTAAATCATTGTTGAAGCCTTGAGAAATATTCTGGCTGTTGATGAGGAGAAACAACTCACATAGTCACAAGGCAGCCACCAGTGCCCAGTGGGGAAGATTTGGTAGTGTCATGGGTCATGGTCGGCTACATTGGATGATGGATTAATTATATGAAGATCAATTACACATAACCAACCACCATTATTGGAATTTTGGAATGGTTGGTTCCTCTTGGCATATGTATCATCAACTCTTTTGGCACCATCAATTTACACAAGGAAAGAAACAAGGTTGCTCGTATCTTTGTTTATTTTGCATGTAAAAGTYAAGTAGCTGTAAGATACAATACTGTAATTCTCAATTTTACATAATGAAATGAAGCTGCTCCATATTTTTCTTTACAAATACTTAGCAAAACATAACATACAGAACCAACAGCTTCATGTTCCATTCCTTCTTAGAAGAGACGGTTAAAAGCTTCGTATAGATGACGGAGAAAGCTGGTCGTCCAGCAACAGCAAGCATCGTCAATACCAAATACCCGTCAACTTGATCACATTTCACAGGTGGAGAAAGTCAGAAAACACAAAGATACATTCCTTGTAATTGAACACACTTCAATTACATGAACCCTGTTTTGCTAGTCCCTTCAGTTATAAATTACCTTCATTCAACCCATAGTACATTGAGCAGAAACATCCAACTTTTTTAACAGATCAGTTAAATGCTTTTGATTGAAAAACCAAAGAATTTTAAGTTCTAAAAGAGTTCACAATGCTTGATTGAAAAACTACTTCATGTATTTCTGCAGAAATTTCCGATGGAAATCATTTCTGATGGTGTCATTGATGAAACGCTTGGGTGTCTTGGTTTCTCCACGAGTCTGGTTCTTAAACACTACATCATCGTCCCACCTTCCCCACATCAACAAATACAACATCAGGAGAAACATTAAGATTAGTATGGGATGAATGTAAATTTGGTGATGTCTATTCACTCATATAAATTATAATAATAAGGAAAGGAACACAGGTGTTCAAAGCAAAACCTTCTTTTGACACCAAAAGAAGTTGGATTAAGCAGAGGGTTTCCTCGGATCAGTTCTGCTTCTTTAGCTTTCAGCTCCTCTTCCTGTTTTTGTCGTTCCTAAGGAAGGCATACATTACAGTTAGTTTATTCATTTATGACATCATGGCATCAACATTTTAAGAAAAACTAAGAACGTATACAACAAGCTTCAAATCAGACATAGTATATGCATGTATTCTTTAGATGTACAAAAAATAAGGTTCAGCATTCAGAAACCAATTGATAAATCAATTTGGCCAAGGACCAAATTGTTGAGTTGCTTGAGGCTTGTCAGAAAACCGGAACATAATCCATTTTAGAACAGAAAACAAGAAGCTTATAAGAGGCAAACCAAGAGATTAATCCCCAAGGGCAAGGAGACTACAGAGAGAGAGAGAGATCCCCAAGGCCAAGGAGACTGACCATCCGAAGCTTCTCCTCAGCTCTCTCCTTCTTTATTCTTTCAAGTTCAGCCAGAAGAGCTTCTGTGTCATCTTCATCATCATCGTCGTCGTCGTCACTAGCAACAAATATAACATCATTTCAGCAAATAATAAAAAGATAGAACATCAAGTTATCATATACCAAGTACTAACATATACAGACTGAAGAAATAAATTATGCATGAACTTCTAACCCAAATATACATTCATGTCAAGTAATAATAGAGTATGCTTTTTATTTATTTATTTTTAGGTGATTAGGTTGGGGTGAGGAGTGGCTGAGAGTGGTAAGCAAGAAAATTATGGTAGAAGGWAGTAGTATGTATTATACACCAGAATATCATCCTCATCAAAGAAGGATAAATTACTAGGGAATAAGTTGAATTACATGACACGTGAGAATTACAAATGGAAGATAAAGATAATAACATATAAGCAGGGTTTTCTATCCTATCTCTACTTCAAGGCCATCAGTTAGGAATTGTGCAAAACATGCACCTAATAGAACTTGCTGTACTTTAATGTATTTTTGAGGTGGTTTGAAGCTTTGCTGAGATTACAGATTAAGATGCACAAAAATGAGTCGGTTGTGGTGGGAGAGATGCAAGACATTGATGCTTTAGCAGCAATACTGGGATGAAATGTTGGCTATGAAAAAGGATAGAAAGATGAAAAGGATCAATTTGGTGAATTGGAACAAGGTATGTACTTGGGAAATGGTTTTGGCATTATAATGAACCTGATAGTACTTTGCTACTAAGCAATGGAACTAGAGACTTGGAATGGGACCCAGGTGAGGCTAGGGAATCATATGGGTGTGCGTTATGGAAAGGTACAGAGAAAAGTTATCCTCAGTTCATGAAAGACATCAGATATAAGGTCAGGAATGGTCAAAGGGTCAGATTTTGTAGAGACCTATGGTGGGAGGGCCAGCCATTCATGGATCTTTTTCCTACATTGTTTACTCACACTAGTGGCTGATTGTTTTGACATCCACGATGGGAAGGTGGGTACCCTAGGATGAGAAGGAATTTAAACAATTGGGAGATTGAGGAGATGGTGGAATTTCTAGCAAAGATTCAAAAGAAGCCCTGCTTAAATCACGGTGAGAAGGATATGGATATGGGAGGCATCTAGTTTCTTTCCGGCCTAATCCCCCCTTTTTTCATAAATCCCAGCTAAATTCCCTTTCAGATCTTTAAATGAAGAGACCCTTGATCACTTTCCTAGCTCTAAAATCTGGATATGTCATATTCCTTCTAAGGTGGTGTTAACTACAAAAAAGGTTCAGATAGATCATAGATGTTTTGGGGAACTGACAAAGGAAATAAGAGAGGGATGCTGTTAGACTCAAACACAATTCTTCATATGTTCTGTAACAWTGGATACAGCAGATTATCTATTCATTCACTGCAAAATGGCATATTCAGTGTTAGTTAAGTTTATTGGAAAGTATTGGGGGTGAAAGGGTGCCTACTAGCAATATTGGAGGTTCTTCTTGACCTATTGTCAAAACTGGAAATTGTTTACCTAGATCAAAATGGCCTTGATAATAGAATTTGGCATCCAGCTCCCGATGGCTTGTTTTCTTGTGCTTTTTTTAACCTGTTTGCCCGGTCTGATACAGTGGGGGTAAATTTTCCTGTGAGAGAAATCCAGTGCAAACCAATTCTTCCTAAAGTACAAGCTCTTTGCTGGGAAATGTTCTCAAGGGAAGGTAAATACTTGTAATGTGCTACAGAAAAGAAGGCCAAATGCCTGTCCTCATGTGTGTGTTCTTTGAAAGGCTTGTAGTGAAACCCTTTCTCATTTACTACTCACCTGCTCCTTTGTATCTTGTATTTGGGATTACTTTTGCTCTCTCTTTGGTTGCAGATGGGTCCCCCAACAAGACGTAGTGAGCCTTTTTACACCAAATTTTCCGAGGCAACAGAAGAAAAGGGGAGGATGTATATGGAAGGTAGTATGAGCAGCCTTGGTTTGATCAATTTGGGAAGAAAGAAATCAAAGGATCTTCAATGAGAAAAGTAAATCAAAGGAGAAAGTGATTGAAGCCATTAAAATCAAACTGGTACATTGGGTTAAAACACTGGAGCTCTTCAAGAGTGTTCCTACTGATGACATCTTAAGGAATTGGAGTCTTTTGGAACCATCAAGGGAATAGTGGTGGCTTTGTTCTCCGGACCAATCGGTTTTGGTGACTTGATTCAGGCTGAATCAAAAGCACTGTTACAAGGACTAAGGTTGCATTTGGCATTCCTTATTTTAAGGACTTATCTCCTTTTTGCAGTTAAAAACTCAATGTTGATAGGGTATTTTAACTGCAAAAAGGAGACAAGTTCTTAAAATAAGGAATGCCAAATGCAGCCTAAATCTTGCTGAAAAATTAGTGGCAAGAGAGTTGGAAATTGAAGGAGATTCCCTTTTGGTCATAACATGGGCAAAGCAAATTGATTCAGCACCCTGGAAACTTAGATTCATCTTCAGACAAATTGACCTACTTGCAAAGAAATACAATTCTAACTTTGGATGGGTGATAAGGTGTTAGGAACTGCCTAACACAGGGTTATAACGAGGAACCACCTCCTGGAATGAGAGAGTAATTGTCCTAACAATTACTTCCTCTGATTGTATTTATTCATGAGGTTGTTACATTCTGTTACATTCTTGGAAGTCAATTCCCAGTTCTTGTTACATTCGGTTATGCCACCCTGTCATTAGTTGGACCTGAGAGCTGACATGGAGTTCTTCTTTTGTAGATCTCGAGCTTGGGCTGGCTATTTCCATACACTGGCCTGGGTTCAGTGCACCTTGTCCTAACAATACCCCTCCTGTTAAGCTGGACCTTGGCCTCAAGGTCAAAATGGGGAAATTGGCGGTGGAGTTGGATAAAGGCTCCCATGTTGCATCTTCCTTGGGTAGTTGAGATCACACTACCAGAGCTTCCGGTTCCACATGATGTCCTTTCTTTACCCAACAAAAATCAATGGACTGTGGTTCTGTGACTAAAGCCATGTCTTCAGTAAACTTGGGTAGAGTGGGCTGACTTACTACATCTGGCTTGAGACATTTCTTCAGAACTGAAATGCAGAATACAGGATGAATTTTAGAGTGTTCAGGTAGCTCCAAGCAGCAGGCAAGGTTGCCTATCCTTTCGATGATCTTGAAAGGCCCAATGTAGCGTGGAGACAGCTTATTCCAGTGTTGTTGCCTTACTGATAGTGAGCGGTAAGGGAGCAATTTCAAGTATACAAAGTCACCCACTTGATACTCCACTTCCCAGTGGTGTTTGTCATATGTGTTTTTCATCCACTGTTGCACTTGGTTCAAGTTGTGTTTGAGCTCCTGTAGAGTAGCATCCTGTTGGGTCAATGCTTCTTCCAATGAAGCAACTGGAGAGGAACCCTTTTTGTAAGGCAGTAAGCTGGGGGCTTCTTGACCATATAAGGCACAGAAAGGTGTCATCCCCACAGCAACATGATAGGTGGTATTTATACCACTACTCGTTTGGGTTTGGAACCTGAAAAACAGTGCAGGTATGTCTCCAGACATCTTTTGACTACCTCTATTTGTCCATCCGATTGAGGATGATAACTAGTTGATTTCCTTAGCTGAACACCCTGTACATGAAATAGTTCTCTCCAAAATGTACCAAGGAACACGAGATCTCTATCTGACAAAATTGATTTGGGAAATCCATGGAGGCGGGCTATTTCCCATTCAAAGACATCAGCCAGTTATTGCTGTGAATTGATGTGCTAATGCCAGAAAATGACTGTACTTGGTAAGACGGTCTACCACCACCAAAATCACTGATTAACCTGCTGAAAGTGGAAGCCCAGTAATGAAATCCATAGATGTCTTCCCAAATTTGGGTGGGAACTGGAAGAGGTTGGAGTAGGCCTGCTGGAGATTGGGCCTCATATTTGCATTGCTGACAAATCTTGCAGTTGACAATGTACTTCCGGATAGTCCTTATCATTCCCTTCCAATAGAACTGAGATGCAACGCATTTGTACGTGTGGAGCACCCCTTAATGGCCCCCTATGGGTGAAGCATGAAAGTAATCTAACAATGAGCCTATATGGGCTGAGTTGGCTGGTAGCACTAACCTGTTTTTATGGTAGAGTAAGGGTCCTTTGACCATGTAATTAGGTGCAGATTGCTGTGAAAGGTGGTCTTTTGTCTGTTGTAGTTCGGGACTTGTAGATGCCTCTTCTCGAACTTGGTCCCAGAGTTTAGTTGTGGGCTGAAGAGAGACCTGTAGCTGCTTCAGTTCTGGGTGTCTCAACAGTGCATCAGCCGCCTTGTTTGTTGCTCCCGGTCGATGTTCAATTGAATAACCAAACCCCATGAGCTTTGAGACCCAACATTGCTGATTTGGGGATAGAATCTGCTGTCCCAGTAAGAATTTGAGACTTTGATGATCAGTTCTGATTATGAACTTGTGCCCCAGTAGATAGGAAYGCCAATGTAAGACCGCCAAGACTACWGCTACCAGCTCCCTTGTCTATACCAAGCTAGATCCTGGTTGTACTAAAAGTGCCTTACTAAAGAAGGCAAAGGGTTTCCCTTCCTGCATCAATACAGCTCCGATCCCTTGACCAGATGCATCACATTCTATAACAAATGTTTTGTTGAAGTTTGGTAATGTTAATGCTGGTGGTGAAGACAGCTGTTTTGAGATTTTCAAAGGCCCATTGGGCTTCTGGAGTCCATGCAAACGCATCTTTTCTTAGTAGATTTGTCAATGGGCTAGCAATGAGGCCATATACGCTAATGAAACGTCGGTAGTATCCTGTCAAGCCCAAGAAGGCTCGAAGTTCCTTCACACTTGTAGGTGTGGACCATTGCTGGATGCTTGCCACTTTTTCTGGGTCCGCCATTACCGTGCCCCCTTCTACCACGTGGTTGAGGTAGTGTACTTGGGATTGGCCAAAAGCACACTTTGATTCTTTCACATATAATTGACTGTGCAAGAGAACCTTCAAAGTGACTTCTAAATCCTCCAAGTGTTGGGCCCATGTGGGGCTGTAGACTAGGACATCATCAAAAAAAAAAATCAGTATAAACCGGTGTAGGTATGGATGAAATGAATCATTCATGAGGGATTGGATGGTTGCTGGGGCATTTGTGAGCCCGAATGGCATGACCCGAAATTCATAGTGTCCATCATGAGTGTGAAATGCTGTTTTGTATATGTCATCTGTGTGCACTCTAATTTGATGATAGCCTGTCTGTAAATCCAGCTTAGAAAAAATTTGGGCTTCTTTGAGCTCATCCAAAAGCTTGTCAATCACTGGGATTGGGAACCAATCCTTGACTGTGATGTTATTGAGTRCCCTATAATCAATGCAAAAACACCATGTCCCGCCTTCTTGACCAAGAGGATTAGGAAAGAAAATGGGCTATGGCTTGGTTGGATGAATTGTTTATCTAATAATTCTTTAACTTGCTTCTTGATTTCTTTCTTCTGAAATTGAGTATAGTGATAGGGTCTTACATTCATGGGGATCACTCCTGGAAGCAATGGAATGCGGTGATCGTGTTCCCGAGAAGGTGGTAATTTTGTAGGCTCCTGGAATACTGTTGCATATTGCTGGAGAAGTGCTCTCAGTTGCTGATGTTCTTGTGTGGTTGCATTTTGGGCCTGGGCTAACAAGGGGCTTGTATGATTAAGTTACCAAAGGATGGTATGACTAAGTTCCCAGTACAATATTAGCTTCGCTAAACTCTGGTGGGTATAAGTCCACCACAAATGGCTGCCCTTAGATCCCCAATTCGATGCTTGTACAGATGCCCTCACAGGAAAGAGATGTCTCGTTTCCTACTTGGATCTTAAATGCTGTTATAGGTTGGATTGGTAATCCCAGTTGTTGGGCCAGCACACCCATTATGAAATTTAAGGTGCTTCCACTATCAATCAAGATGGACACCTGGCGCCCTTTGACTCTTCCTGAAACCCTCATTGTTTCTAGAGAATTGAGCCCGATAAGGGCTTGGAAAGATATCTCCGGTGCTGGCTGTTGTTCTTCGGCCCAATTGAATTCTGGCGATCCATTAAGATGTATACCACTTACGGCTCCGTCTTCATTGTCATCTTGGAGTGTGTAGATTTGCAAAGTTTTGCATCGGTGACTTGGCCCAAATCGTTCTTCACAATTGTAGTAGAGACCCTTTTCTCTGTGGGCTTGCATTTCGGCCCATGAYAACTTCTTGAAAGGAAATGTTGGGTCGGGGTTTATATTTCTAGGCTTACCCAGAATGCTATCTTCTTTCCTTGGGCAACACTATCACTTTTGTGTTTGTCAGACCTTGGAAAGTTGACCGATCTTTGCGGTGGTAACCATGGCCGACTAAATTTCCTTGCTTTGTTCAGTCGTTCTTGAATCTTGGCCAAGGCAACAACATCCATGACAGTGGCAGGTTGGAGTGCTCTTACTTCCAATCTGATGTCCTCTGACGAAGGCTCCGACTAGTGCACGCTCTGGCCAATCATGCGCGCATATGGCTAAGCGCTTGAACTCTGTTTGGTAATCGTGACCACTCCCGGTCTGTTGGAGTTTGGCGAGACTCTCATTGAAATCTTCATAACCCAATTCCCCAAACCGAATGCATAGTGCCTCTATGAAATCCATCCAGGACAACCTGGGGCATCACCGCCGAAACCATTGGTACCAAAGGATTGTCTCCCTTCAGATGGATCACTACTAGAGAGACTTGATCTTGGCTAGGGGTCTCGTTGAACTCGAAGAACTTCTCCGCCCTGTAGATCCATGGGATGGGGTCGCCGGCAGAAAAGATTGGAAATGCGATTTTGGGGTTTCTTTCCAGCCAAGAACTGCTCCGTCAGTTGCTACTGTGACTTCCTCCTTCATTGGGATTGACTCCCTTGTTTCCCTCACCTTCTGTCTGCTCGAGTTTCCTTACCAGGGCTACCAGTGTGTCTTTCATTTCCCTTATGTCCCCGGATATGCGATGGAGCTCTACTTCAACTTGGTCGACTCTGACATCCACCGGAGTTGCTCGTGTGTTCAGCATCTGGCTCTGATACCAAGTTGTTAGGAACTGCCCAACACAGGGTTCTAATGAGGAACCACCTCTTGGAATGAAAGAGTAAGAGAGAGAGAGAGAGAGAATTGTCTGAATAGTCATTATCTCCTTTCCTTCCTCTGATTGTATTTATTCATGAGGTTGTTACATTCTGTTACATCCTTGGAAGTCAATTCCCAATTCTTGTTACATTTGATTATGCCACCCTGTCATTAGTTGGACCTGAGAGCTAACGTGGAGTTCTTCTTTTGTAGGCCTCGAGCTTGGGCTCGCTATTTCCATACACCGGCCTGGATTCAGTGTAGCTTGCCCTAACATAAGGGAAACAAATGGGCTAGTAGATGTGTTAGCTAAGCAAGGAGCTAATAGACCCTCCTTATTTTGGGCTTTGTTGTAATTTATTGTATCATGGGCTACATATATTTGCCCTGCAACAAATATTTAATAATTTAATAAATGAATTCTTTGCTGATCAAAAACATATTGGAGGCTCTTCTTCATAGTTGGAATCTGAAAGGGCTTAGTAGAAGAGGCAAGGTTATTTAGCAAACTATACAAGTAGTAATTTTATAGAACATTTGGAGGGAGAGATGCTCATATTTTTGAAAATAATTCCAGTTCAAAGGAGGTCATTGTAAAAAGAGTAGTGAGTGCCCTGTTCTCATGGTTCTCAATTCACAAAGATCTACAAAGTCTACCATTCAGTACTTTTTTTATTATGAAAAATTGCTTATAAGATAATGCTATAAATATGGTGTACAATTCCTTTGGGTACATGGATGCTTTCTTTTTTATCCATTTAATTTTCAATCAATGAAGGTAGTCAAGGTACACTTCACCTTTTTTTTCATTTTTTTTTTGGAGGGGGGGAGAGGGGGGAGCTTGCATGTTCTTTAATTGCCTGAATAAGTATGCTTCATGGATGAACAAATTTGGGCTCTTTAGTCTTGGCTGGTAGCAATTTCTTGATGGCTAGATCTAAAGTTTTCTCTAAAGATACCATAACCTCCACACCAAGTTTTACAATGATAGATGACAATAGCTATTGACATATGTTGAAACCCTGAGAGGTACAAACAACTTTCATAGCCTAGAGGCCCTAGACAAAGTAGCAGCCTCCTCCAAAACAACAGACACCCTAGTCTCCCATTCTTAGCTATCCCCTAATCATACATCACTAAGAACTTCTAGCTCTGGCTCATAGAAATTTCTTCATGGCTAGATCTACAATCAGCTGTAAGGACTACCATAATCTCCACACCAAGTTTCAGAATGATAGATGCCAACAGCTATTGACACCTGTTGAAACCATAAGAGGTGCATACAACTCCCATAGCCTAGACAAAGTACTAGCCTCCTCCAAAACAACAGATAACCTGGTCTTCCATTCTTAGCTATTCCCTAAGGCCCTAACTATACACCACTAAGGAAGCACCTCTAGCTCCCCCAACCACCCACCCACAAGAAAAAAGAAAATTTCTCACCCTTTAATCAAAAGATCTCATCATCATCCATCATCCATGCCTTATCCCAACCATATGGGGTCAGCTACATGAATCCTGTTTCGCCAATCCATTCTATTTAAAGCCATACCCACTTGTTAAATTATTAGTGCTTAAATGAATTAAATCATTTAACACATATCCTTTTTGGTCTACCCCCAGCTCTTCTAGCCCCTTCAATGTGTAACAGATCACTTCTTCTAACTGCCACAGTTGGTGATCTTCTATGCATAGGCCCAAACCATCATAGTCTACTCTCTCTCTCATTTTATCACCTATTGGAGCTACTCCTAGGTTCCTACGGATAACTTCATTCCAAATCCTATCATTTCTAGTTTTTCTACTCAACTATCTTAGCATTCACATTTCTTCCAAATTCTTTGGGCATGCTGTTTCTTGACTGCCCAACACTTTGCTCCATACAAAATAGTTGGCATTACAACTGTTTAATAGAATTTTCCTTTAAATCCAAGTCATATTTGCCTACAAATCAAAAGAAAGCACATGTTTATAGGTTAAACTTCAAACTAATTTACATACCATTTACCAAATAAACATAAATGGAGAACCTAAATACAATCTATAAATTTTTTAGCAATGACAAGACATGCAATTTTTTCAAAGAGAGCCCCCAGTGCACGAGGATGAGTACAAAAAAACAACTCACAATGCAATGATGCATATAAAAAAATGCCACATTAATGTCATCCATACTAGATCCTTGAAGAACAATTGAAGATATAAAGAAATACTACTAAAAGTCAGACTAAAAAAATACTACTAAAAGCCAGATTGCACTAAGTAAAACAATCTTAGTGAGTCTTTCCCAAAAAATTGTAATACATAAATGGATGTATAGCAGTAATCAGTCGATTGTTTGTATGGAACATATTCGTAAAAATATAAGTTAACAAAGAAGACCTTCCATCGTCACTTTTAACATCAACATCAGAATCATCAGCATCTACATTACGTGGAACTMTGCGATCTTCAGCATCTCGCTTTGTCCCTGCAATTATGTGCCAAAAATTAGTCAAACTAATTAACAGCCTAGGGTCTACTTGACAAAGGAAGTAACAGAAAATACCTTCCAAAAGTAGTTGGCCTCCTTTTCTTCGATCTCTGTCCTCTGCAACCAAATAAGGTTAAGATCAAAATAGAAACAAATACTTGATGTATAAAATGAAATTAAAAGGACCAGATGGTAACAACTAGATGGGATATTAATAAAGAAAATAAAATGATGGGATAGAGATCACAATATATAAAAGATGTGGTGCCTTTACCAATATAAGACTTATCCTTTGAAGAAAAATGCCTCCGTTCACGCTCTTCTAGCTCCTCCCGGAGGTTCCTCTTCTTCAATTCTTCTTGGGTATCCTGCCCCTCTTTTCTGTAAGCAAATATTATAGAAATAAACTGTTGATAAAGATATGACCATAACTTAGATGCTACTACATTTTTACTTAGATAATATACAAACCAAAACCAGTTTGTTAAGGCAACAATATGATGCCTACGCAGCAAAAACAAACAATCAAATAAACATATCCCTGATTTTCAGATAAAGAATGAGAAAAGTTTTATCTAACCGCCCTGGCTCAAAGGGGGGAAAAGCATAGGAATAAAATGCCCCAACTTTTAGTTCTACATACATTCCTACCAACCCAAAATGTGTTAGACACATTCAGAATGAATATATAAAGGAGGCATGAATAAGTATTTGCCCCATTTGTATTTATGTCTTTCCCATCTGCCTAGTTGGCTGTTGGTCACCTAGTAAAAAGCCTCCCAAATGCCTAGGCAACACTTTAACTAAACCGGTCAAACTTAAAAGAAGGGAAAATTCCCGATTAGTATCCTATACTTTGGGCCTAGTGCCACTTTGGTCCCCCGAACTTTAAAATGCGACAATTCAGTACCCGAACTTTCAAAACGTGCCAATTTAGTACCTACCATTAACCAGCCGTTTAGTGGCATTTGAAAAGACACAGATGCCCTTCGAGTGTCATCTAATTTTCTTTATTAACCATCCAAACGTTGACAAARAATGAACAGTCCCAAATCCTTTTCTCTTCTATTCAAGAAAGTTGAGGTCACATCTCAGTGGGCATTCTGGTGGTCCCTACTTTCTTGAATAGAAGAGGCAAGGATTTGGAACTGTTCATTTTTTGTCAATGACACTTGAAGGGCATTTGTGTCTTTTCAAATGCCACTTAACGGCTGCTTAATGGTAGGTATTAAATTGGCACGTTTTGAACGTTTGAGTACTGAACTGTCGCGTTTTAAAGTTTGGGGACCAAAGTGGCACTAGGCCCAAAGTACAGGGTACTAATCGGGAATTTTCCCTTAAAAGGATTTAGCACCATAAATCAGAACAAAAGAAGCACATAGTACACAAATTACAGTTTTATAATAAGTCGTTCAATATTATGTAGATATGAATACCTGCATCTCATGTTTATAGTTCATGTCCATAGAAGAAAGCCATAGATAAGCCTTATATACCATGACCAACCATTGCCATCCTACTATTTTGTCACGGCATCTGCCCTTCTCAATTAGGGGAACTTCATATAGTATATCTAATTCAAATCTAATACTAATTCCAAGCAATTAGGTGTAACTGATCTTAAAGTGGCTCCAAGATGGTCTAATACCAATATTCAAACCCTTGTCCATTGAAAGGCCCTCACCTCCACACATCCACCAACCCCACCGCACCCCCCCCCCCAACCCAAAAAGAGAACCACACGCCCAACATCCAAGCGCAAGAAGAAGAAAATCATGATGAAGAAGAAAAACTACATTGATTATCAACAAGGAAATGGTAAAATCATTTAAAGAAAATAACAAGCAGAGAGACTATGGTTTAATAATAAGATGACACGGAAGTAGGTTGAGATAAATAACCCACCTGGGCTTTAAGGTTGTATGAGATGCAAGATCTCTAGAAGAGTATTTCTGTGAGGGACCGAAAATTCGAGTACCACCTTGTTCTTGACCACCTTTTGCAGGTGCCCATGTGGGTCTCGCTGCCGTCGTCATGACTCCTCTGTACTACTCTCTAATACTAAAAGGGAAAACCATGTCAACCCAAAAAAAAAACAAAAAACAAAAAAAAAATCGAAAAGATATATCAATTAATAAAAAAAAAAAGAAATAGAAAAAGAAAATGCAGAAGAAAACCAAAAACAAGAGAAGCATAAGAACACCAATACATTCAAACAAGAAAAGCAAATAATACTGCACATGGCTTACTTGAAGGAGGATAATTAAGGTTTTCTTGCAAAAGATTGACGAAATAAGAGAGCCCTAAGAGGATTCCTCACAGAAAATGAGTCGGATAACCATAACTTACCTTAACGCTTGCTTGTTCTATGATTTCGATTGATACAGATATGGAGACTTCCAATCTTCTACAATCAAATTCAGAGAGACCGAGACGCTGCTGGGAAGGGGGAAAAAGGGGTCCCTCACTACTCCTAACTTACAAGATGTAGCGCCAGACCGTGGCGGGTGGTTGGCTGGTTGCCACCGTAGTCAATGGAAACGTGAAATCGTGAATTTACGGCTGCCAACGAATCAGATCCATACCGCCTTACGGGTCCACGATGAGAAAGACCGGATCAAACCCAGAAGCCAGAAGGTAACGAGTAACGGATCCAGAACCGACCCTTAACGGGGCGAGAGGTGGGAATTCGGATTTCGTCTCACAAAATCCTCCTCGCACCCGAATTTGGACTAACCAATGATAATGTCCCACACAGGTAATAAAATACACGAACTACAGTAACATTGAAAGTTTATGGGTCTCATATATTTTATACTGGTGTGGAGAGCTTGGTAAACAGTTATGGCATTCATTCAGCTAATCCTATCTCYTGGCTAGGGGTGTCAATTGGACTGGATTTGGTCCAATCCGGTCCAGTTCAATGTGAGTCCATTATAAATGGACCTGGTTCAATTCAGTCTAATGAATATTTTGGACCATTTTCGACTGATCTAGAGACCRTTCAATCTGTTCAAATTCTTGTTAATTTTAGATTGGTTTCAACTCAAACCTGACCCATTGACACCTATGTTCTTATCTTCTATCAATGGACCAGATATTGGCTCAATCCAATATAATTTCATTATGGATGGACCAGGTCCAATCCAATATGTCAAATTGGTTCGTCCAGCCTGTCCAAATTCGATACATCTTATTGGTCCGTCCAAATGAATTTTGATTTGGACGGAGTTCAACCCAAAACCGGTCCATTGACACCATTACTCTTGGCACCCATCCCATAGTATAGTGGACTTCAACATGTGCACGTTAAGCACATGCTTAGGCAATAAAAATGACAAAAAAAAGTGTCTTTTTGAATATCATTTATATTGTTGTATCTAATTAATATATTAGTTAGAACTTGTGTAATGCATGGGCTTTATTTATCAACAAAGTTGAAAATGGAGTTCTATGGCATTTCCAATTAAATGGTGTCCATCTAAGTTCAATTCAAGTATTATTTTTTGGGGTTATATCTAGTTTATCTGATCACAATCTAAGTTGCATTTTAATAGTTTTTATTGGTTTATTATTATTTTTGTATTATTTTTAGGTAAAATTATTAAACGATATCATCTTCTAAAAATTCAATAAACCACCTTTTTGTTTCGACCCTAACAAAGGCCTCCCCTATAGTTTTGAGCAAAAAATGCAAATACCTCATTTCCCTTGACTCTTCGGTAACAAAGACACTAAAGTTACCAAAATACCCTTATCATTGTTAATGCATTATCATATATAATTTAAAATTTCAACTTTACCCTCCACTAATCTATTTTTTCTAGACAACTTTCAAAGAATAATTCCCCTTAATCTCGTTGGACAAATGTAAAAAACTGAAGTGAAGTAAAATTAATGCATTACATCAACATTTTTTATTTGGAATATAGACTAAAGAAAGGTATTTGCACCTTTTTTCAAAACAATAGGGGAGGTTTCTGTTAAGGTCAAAACACCAGGGAGTTTCTTAAGATTGTTAGAAAACCCAACGAAGCTTTTATAATTTTCCTTATTTTTAAATGAATTTTAAATTGATTTTAAAATAATTAAAGTATGTTTAAAACTAATATTTTTTATTAATTTTTAAAATTAGTAAAGATTGAATTTATTTAAGTATATTATGTTTTTATTAAATTTAAATTCCTTATGGAATGTAATTAACTATATAAATTTTTTATTTATAGTGGAACTTAAGTTGGTTTTAAATTAATAAATTTAATTATAAAACTAATAATTTTTAGATAATTTGGTATTAGTTTTATATTAATTTTAAATTGATGTTCATTTTTAATTTATTCCTTTTATTAATTAAATTGCTTTTATTATATTAATAATGATATTTTTATCATTAACAATAATTAATAATTATTTTTATTTCATTTAAGTAACTTAATAATTTATTTTTATTATAGTCAATTAATTTTTATTATTTCAAATGGAATATAGATGAATAATAATTTTAAATGGAAGTAGATTATTTAGTGCAATAATATATCCTTGAATATCTCGATTTCAAACATATTCAACCATATTTTTAGAAATATTAATATATAGATGTATGTATACATATATACATATATAAAATGTATGCGTACATATACATATATATTAGCAGGGATCGAGCTCCACGTTGGGTAGGTAGTGCTCTCCCCGTCCCCRCAAACGGGGATGAAAATTTCCCCATCTCTGTCCCCTCAGGGGGAAAATCATCCCCTCCTTGCCCTATTTGGGGCAGATCCCCACGGGGATTGGGGAAATGGGGAAAATTGCCATCCTTAAGTTTGATATAAACAACCCTATCTAGAATTAACTATAATTTATAAATTATAATTCTTGTGTTTAAGGGTTGGCAAGGGCCCAACTATTCTATCCAATCATAAAACATGCATTGGCACAACTTCAAAGTGAAAATATAATTAATAATTATTTATTATTTAAATGATTACCATCTATTTTTAATTTCAAAAATAAACCAAAAATAAATAAATATTATACAATATATTCAAAAGATAATTATTGATGAAAAAATTTAAATTGCTTTATGCATGGATATGATAGATCATCCATAGATTTACAATATATTCAATCCTTATGATAGATCATAAAAATATAATTAATTATTATTTATTTTTATTACAACAAATATAAAAAATAAAAAAAACTATTGAAGAAGAAATTTTCAATTGCTCTATGGATATGAAAGATCATTCATAGATCTACAACATGCTGCTTTATGAGCAGATAACAAAATATGAATAATTAAATTTTATTATTTAATTAAAAAAATTACAAAAAAAATTGAAAAAATATTGTACAAGAAATTTTAATTGCTCTATGGATATTAAGGCTTCGTTTTGGCACATCTTTTCATGCGGACTATCGGCTTTTTAGAAGACCAACATCCCACGTTTTTGTCTTTTCTCGTTTGGTTGGGAAAAGATCTAAGCACCAAAAGACGCAGCCCCGAAATGATGTAGGAAACCCATTTTGGACTATTTTCGGGAAGCTCCAAATGGAGCTTTTCAACTTATTTCGTCTCATCTTCGTGCAGAAAGACATGCCTCCAACCAAATAGGTTGTAAAAGATCTTTATGTAAAAGCTCATTATGTCTTTTGGTTGTTAGATCTTCTAGAAGATCTTTCAAAAAAGATTTGCCAAACAACACCTAAGTCTTTATAGACAGATAAAAAAACATTTTCAATTTTTTTGTTGCTTTATATTTTTCCCCAAATTTCTTTATAAAATTTTGAGAGATCTAGTCATAACGCCAAAAAGATTGTGATTTTCAACACAAAAAATGTAAGTCAACATATATTTAAACATTTTCAAGCATTCAAGCAAAAAAATTCACAAGATATTATAAGAAAAAATAAAAAACTTACATAGTTTTGCAATATTTTTTAAAACTTGAAAGATCTTTAAAAACCTTGATAATTACACTTGTTTCTTGTGTTTCTTTTTTTTTTTTTTTGCAGAAATAAGGTTTAGAGTTTTAGAATCATTCAAGGGTGAAGCTTATTTTGGGGGAAAGAAGGATTCTC
>NW_010729287.1:594386-611747 GCF_000365185.1 Nelumbo nucifera | reverse complement strand
AAGAATCAACGAATACTTGAATTAAAAGAAAGAATTTAAATTAAACACAAAACCTCACGATGACACAATTGAATCGAAAATCCCCCTTGAATCAGAAAAGAAAAGCTTAGCCGCTCATGGTTGTCGACTCCTTCTTGCTCTGCTTCCCAGATGGATGGACTGATCCTCTGAATTGATTGAGTGCTTCAGTGATTGAGTGATGCCTAAATCCGGTTCCCCCCCCCCCCCCCCTTTTCATTTCTTGTATGTATCTTTTTCATAACATATCCATTGATATGCCACCAATACACCTATTATGCCTTCGATATAAGCCAATACAGGTACAATATGGTGGAAAAAAATGATATGACCTATTTTCCATTGTATATCATATCAGTTTCAAGATACGATATGATCACTCGGTATTAGGTGTATCATGTCAAAATTTTGAACCTTGTTAGGAATCCTACACACATTGTGCATAAAACATCTAGTCAATATATTGGGAATATCTCCCATACATGTATGTTAAAATTTTCCAATGTGCAATTGGATACCCATGCTTTGAAAGTGTGCAAAGTTTTTTTCTTGCAAGAAATCCTACTGCTGATTTTGGTTATGCATTTATCATTGTATTTTAATCCACACTTATTGAGGCAATGTTCAACAATGTGATTCATATGAGGTGTAGTGTATTTGAACTTATAGTCTCAATGTGGTGCCATTTGAAATAGATATGTCATTAGTAGAGTTTTAAATAAAATATTTTGGTCATTTATTACATTAAATATATTGATCATTCAATCTACCCAAGAAAATTACAATATATTTTGATGTAGAGGAAAAAGCATAAATTTTGTATTTCAAAACCATTCACAACTGATTTCAAAACCCACCAACCCCTAAATGAATGTTTATTGGGTATAGCATATTTCAAAACCAAGTGATCCATAGAATATCCACATTAATGAACACCACTTGAAGCATTAATTAATTTTTCATTATTGGACAATTGGCAGGTGTCATTGATCATTTCATCATTTTGATTGCATTAGAGTAGACTTGGTCTTAACCCAAACGCCATGGGTCTATAATTATTAGAACTAAAAATGGACCACGTTATTAATTGAGCTTATGGATTTGACCTAATAAGGCCAAGGGATTATTTGACAAGTCTTTAAAGACTAGACTGTTTGATTTGCATTGTAGTCTACTTTCGGGTTGTTAAAAACAATTGGGAAGGTTATTTTCAGCATGGAAAGACCAAAAACTTCATTTGAAGCTTCTCGATTTTTAGGTTTTTTTTTTTTTTGTTCTTTCCATGTGTTTGTCTTCGGGTCTTTTGGTCTATGTGATATCAAATAAGAATAAACCTTTTTTAAGCTTCCTGCAAACCAAAAGGCACATAAAAAAGATGCACCAAAACACTATTCAAATTATTCTTGGCAACTTTTGGCCTAATAGTTTGACAATAAGCCTACTAATTATCTTGATTTCTTCTTAAAATATCTTACACAACCCTTATAAAATGATAATCACAAGCATCTTATATAAAGTTAGTAGATTTACAAAACATTGATGGGGTATCTTTGTTATATATGCTAATATATCATGTCTTAATGGGGTTGGACTTTGGAATAGGTCCTAACCCTATAATACTTGGAATTTAAAATTCTAACCTGTAACCAAACCTATTAGGTCAGTTGGGCCTTCTCGGGTTACTCATATGTACATGGATCTGGATTCTAAACCCCTTTATTATAGAGACCACATCTCTCTCCACGAGATACTAACCACAAAGCTTCTAACATAATTGTAGTGATACAATTGACCAGACCTGATATTTTTATGTGGGGTCCCATAAGTTCAGTATTTTATTTCTTACTTTTTGGCTTTATACTTGCTTTCTTGTATTGTTATAGGTAGCAGGGCATTTTTGTCCTTTTACCTATTGTTATGTTAAACATATAAAAAATACTACTTAGGGTGGCAGTAAGATATGTTTGCCCATTCCTCTCGTGTTCTTCTTCTATTCTCTTCTCTCTTCTTCTTCCTATCGATTTTTGAATTTCTCTTCTACCTAGAAGTTCTGCTAACAGTAGTAACTTCAAGTTGGTATCAAAGCAAGTTTAGTTCTGCTCATGAATCTTATGTAGGCTCTTCCTAGCCAGCTAAATGAGATTTTAATGGGGCTGGAGTTTTAGTTCTATTCGTGGCCTGATTGTTGGAGATTGGTGGAGTTTGAAGCCTTGCCCAAGATGCTTCTATTCTTGGAGTTTTCCCAATAGTTARGAAGAATCAAAGAAAACTCTTTCTGAAGTGAGATTTAGTGTTTAAATCTCGGATTGAAGGTGCTACCCAAAAGTTTCTAGGTAGTTTTTTTCAGCTCTCCAAAAGTTTATAATTGAAAGTAGGGTTTTCTGAAACCTCTGAGAGGTACAACTACTTTTTTTGGAATTTACTAGACCGAGTAGGGTTTTCTAAAATCTCTAAGGGGTGTAGCTACTTTTCTAGAACTTACTGGACCAAGTAATTGCTTCACTTCTGTTCTCTCATTTTTTTATTCGAAAAGGGAGCTGAGTGTGTTCTTTTACTTCTTTGTGTTGGACTCAGCATGGAGTTCTTTGGGAGTGAATAGAAACCTAATGGAGAGGGTGCTTAAAGGGCTGTTAGTATGACTAATAAAAAACCTTTTCAGGTTACCACAATCAAGTTTGATGGTTCTAACTTTTTGGAGTGGGCTCAATCTGCCATGATGGAAATTTGAGGAAGGGGAAGTTAGGCTATGTGATTGGAGACACTAAGGAACCAGCCAAGGATGACCCTTCCTATGCAAAATGGGTTCAAGAAAATTATCTTGTGATGACATGGTTGTGCAACTCGATGCAGCTCCATATTAGTAGAAATTACCTTTGAGCAAAGACAACCAACGATATTTGGGACAACATGAAAGAGACTTATTCACAACCACTTGATGTGACTAGGGGTTATGAGTTGAAAATTGAAGTGAACAATCTGAAGCAGGGGGAGAGACCCTTTTCAATTTATTTCTCTACTCTGAAATCATTATGGCACGAGATAGATCATATTGAAGCAATAGAGTGGGAGAGTAATAAGGATGCATCAACCTAAAATAAGTTGGTTGAGAGAAATAGAGTTTTTGAATTTCTTGCGGGTCTGAATTCTGATTTTAACATTGTTAGACAACAACTTCTCACTAGGAAAAATGTTACATTGTTTCAATCCTACTCCCTAGTGCATAGTGAAGAGAGTAGGAGGAAGGTTATGCTACAAAATTCTCAAATGGACGTGGCATTAACAACTACAAGACACAAGTATAGTGGTGAGGGGGAGAAAGAGATGAAGAATGAATGAAAGAAATGTGTGTTTATTCACTTCATACAATTTGTTTTCAGGCAGAGATAAAGTATCTATAACTAATGGCTCCCTTGTTCCCATTTTTGGCAAGGGAAACATCAGAATCTCTAATGCCATTACCTTGTCCTTAGCTTTGCATGTACCTAAGCTTAGCACTAATTTACTTTCAGTCAGTAGCCTTACAAAAAGCTAGAATTGCTAAATAACCTTCTTTTTTTACCATTGTATTTTCCAGAATCTGGTGACAAGGAAGGTGATTGGGACTGGCCATGAGATGAATGGAATTTACCTGTTTGAGCACCCACCTAGAAGTGATAAAGGAGTTGTGAAGTCTTTTTTTCTTAGTCTGTGAGTCAGATTATGCTTTGACATAATCGTTTGGGTCATTTGTCTTTTGGGTCTTTAAAAAACTTGTTTCATGCTTTGTTTAAGTCAATTCAAATGCCTTTTTTGAAGTGTGAGAGTTGTAAACTTGCAAACATTGTAGATCCTCCTATTTTTTGAATAATAAAAGAAATATTCCTTTTAAAATTATACATACTGATGATGTATGGGGGCCATATCATATTAATGGGGGGGGGGGGTACAAGTATTTCTTTTTGTTTATTGAAGATTACTCCAATTTCTTATGGGTTTATCGTATGCATTCTTGAGATGAGGTTCCCTCCTTAACCCGCGCCTTTCATCAAATGGTCCTCACTCAATTTGATGTTAGAATTAGAATTTTCAGATATGATAATGCCAAAACTAAACATCTGAATTCATATTTTCTTGAGTATAGCTAGGGTTATTCATCAGAGTACTTGTCCCCATACACCTCAACAAAATGGGGTAACCAAGAGAAAAAATATGCATATCCTAGAAGTTGCAAGAAGTATTATGCTGAATTTTCATGTTCCCATTCGTTTTTGGGGGGATGCTATTAATACAACTATGTATCTCATCAACYGAATCCCTTCCCGTGTTCTGGATATGAAAACTCCTTTTTCATTATTGCATCCTGAGAAAGATTTGTTCACCATCCCTCTTAAAGTTTTTGGATGCACTTGTTTTGTTCAAATTCTAGGACTTCCATCATTTAAGTTTGATCCTAAAGTTGCTAAATGCATATTCCTTGGTTATATACAGAATTGAAAGGGATATTTCTTCTATGATCATAGTTCTGGCTCTCGACTTGTATCCATGGATTTTACCTTTTTTGGGGATGTCCCTTATTACCCAAGTGTTTCTTCTCAGGGGAAGAATAATGAGAAGGATAGTCCTTGTCCTAAAGTTCCTCTACTTATTCCTATTCTTGAAGGAGAGCTGTGTAATGAGAGTGCTTGTCAGAGGCGTAGGGAGTTAAGAGTTTACCACAGGAGGTGGAGGCAAGTTAATGTTGGTGCTCATAATCAGTCCAAATCAGTTCCTCTCTCCTTTGTAGTTCCAGATTCAGGTACTTCTCCCTCCTTGCCAGTTGATACATTAYCCTCACCTTCTGATCCCCTACCCCCTCCAGATGGTCTTGATTTTCCCATTGTAGTTTGCAAGGGAAAGCATCGGTGCACTTCATCTACTACTCATTGTATATCTCAATTTATCACCTATGATCATCTTTCACCATCCTATAGGTCCTTCTTGGCATCTATCTTTGCTATACCTATTCCTCGGTTTATCTAGGAAGCTCTTGCAGTACCTGAGTGGAAGAATGCAATGGAGAAAGAGATGGGTGCTCTCATTAAAAGAAAGACCTTGGAGCTAATTGACAAGCTAGAAGGGAAAAGACTAGTTGGGTGCAGATGGGTGTTCGCTGTGAAGCATAATGTAGATGGCTTAGGTGAAAGGTATAAAGCTCGACTGGTTGCAAAGGGGTATATTCAGACTTATGGCATTGACTAACTAGAAACCTTTGCACCTATTGCCAAGATGAATACCATTAAAGTTCTATTATCCCTTGTAGTAAACTTTTCATGGCCTCTGTTCCCACTAGATGTCACGAATGCTTTCCTTAATGGAGATTTGTAGGAAGAGGTGTATATGGAGCTCCCTCCTAGGTATTATGATGAAGTTATAGAGAATAAAGTTTGCAAATTGTAAAATGCTTTATATGGTTTAAAGCAATCTCCAAGAGCATGGTTTGACAGATTTAGATTGGCTCTTGAAAGGTTTGGTTATGTAYAGGCGCACTCCAGTCACACTCTCTTCATTAAGAGAAATGGTGCTTCTCTCACCCCTCTTGCAGTGTATGTTGATGACATTGTTGTAATTGGTTGTGATGCTGATGAGATTGATTCTCTCAAACAATTGCTTAATGATGAATTTAAAGTGAAATACCTTGGTGATCTGTGATATTTCTTAGGAATTGAAATGGCCCGCTCTAGACATGGCATTTTCATTTCACAGAGGAAATATGTCCTTGATCTCCTCGAGAACACTGGGAAACTAGGGGTTAAACCAGCAGATATACCTACTGAATTGAATCATAAGATAAGCACCGAAGGGGGTGATGTTAGAAAGTATATGCCCTTAGCTACAATCATATTGATGTACACTATGCATTTATTATAAATGAATAAAAGTATATAATTGATTCATGTTATACTTGGTGTGTTTCTGTGTAATTACCCTTAAACTAGACACTTATGAGACTCGTGTTAGTTTAAAATGTTCTTAGTCATTGGATAGATCTAGGGAGGTTTATCCTACCAAGGCTGACACTAATGTGCTGCCAAGTCGGTTGGGGTAGCTTGTCTCAATTGCCAATGTTAGACCCGAAGCACATGTAGTGTGTGTTTGCTTGAAACACTGAACTTGGACCATTTTCTAGTTATGCCCTGGACCTTGGAGATTGATGGGCAAAACTGAAAAGTTACACCTAACCCCTAAACTCGATTTTGGTACTGCACTAGGTGTTGGATTAGGCTGTCTTTGATATGCCATTCAGTGAGATCCTACGGGGGTCAAAACCTGGGTATGTTGGGGCAGTCTGAGAATTCACTCGAGTGGGTGATCATAGTGACAGGATCAGCCCATTTGTCGGACAAAGTGAATGATCAGGGACTGCACTCTCTCTGATGGAAACCAAAACTGCCGGTAGTCGATTGCAACTGTGTTTGAGATTTGTTTTGCAAAATATATTTATATGTATATATTTGTGGATGTGGTTGTATGTGATGTGCTGAATGTGATTCGCACATGGGCCATAAGTACTTGGCCCATGTTTAATCGTATGTGGCTCTCTGTGTACATCATTGCCATGGTGCCCTTAGTTCATTGGATAATCTCCCTTCTCAATGGCCCCCCTAATCAGTTCCTCCCCAAGAGGAACCCCGTGAAACCCTAGTCTGTTTTGGGCCCATTTGAATATGATTTTATGAAAGTCAATGGGAGCCACTTTGGTATGACCTAAATTAAACCTAGGGATAGTTTTAATTTGTTCCCTCCAGTTAATATAAGTGTAAGTGATAGGGAATTTCATATGAAGAATTCTCCAAAGGCCTTCCTTTATTAGCATAAAGGTGGGCTGAATTGGCAATGAGGAGATGCACCATAAAATTGGGCTATCCATTTGCTGGTCTAGTTGGCTGGATTGCTTCATGAGATGATAGGGGCATCATAAACCGATGTGGGAGAGGCCTATCCTAAAATGGAAGACTCTTTCATGGTATCTTGGGGTCCACGATATGACGGGTCAGCAATTATTAGACATAAATGTTTAACCTAAAATGACAATGAACCTTGTCTGGTAGAGGCCAAAAGGAAAGTTCATTGGATGGGTGGATATGATCCTTTATAGAAAGTGGTGGGGTTTTGTAGCTAAAACAGTTGGCTCCATGCACCTATGTGATTTTCCACATTTCCAGAGACATGTATTGTGTCTCCGTCACTAAGATAGGAGAGAAATCTCAGAGATGAATAAATGGAGATGGAACATAGATAAAAGACCTTTCTATGTAATTAACATGAATCAAATTTTGGTCATGGACTAATTATTGTTGCCTTTTATTAGAAATGGAAAATGGACAATTCGCTAAGTTGTTGGATGCTAATAAGCTTAAGGGACCCAATTATGCTGACTGGTGCCATATCCTTAACCTGGTTCTAACGTCCGAGAAATTGGATAAGGTTGCTAAGAACCCTGCTCTGGAACGTCTGGGTGACAGGGCTTCTGAGGCTCGTAGAAGAGAGTATCAGGAATGGAAAGAGAAAAATTCTCTTGCCCGGTGTTACATCATAGCATCTTTAGATAATGCTATCCAGAGGCAATTTGATAAGATCGAAGTTTCTAAACACATCCTGGATAGTCTAAAGACTATGTATGAGGAGTAGAATCATTCTGCCCGTCAGAAGGTCCTCAAACTGTTGATGACCAGTTAGATGACCGAGAGCCAATAGGTCCATGACCATTGTTTAAAAATGATGGGTTATATTAACGAACTAGAGGCTCTTGGTTCTCAGTAATATGTTGTAGAGGTCTGAAGAACTAATAAAGAAGGATAAGCCGATATCCATGCTTGTGGAAGGTGGMAAGTGAGGCAAAAGAAAGAGGAAAGGCAAGAAGAGGCCTTAGAAGAAAGCAGGCAAACCGAAAAAGAAGGAGAAGGACAAAGCATYGGATGCATGTCACTTTGGCAAACAGATTGAGCACTGGAAGAGGAACTGTACTCAGTATTTGGAAACCAAGAACAAAAAAGGTAATTTCAAATCTCTTGTCATAGAGATCAATTTGTTGGTCACTTCTGCATCCTGGTGTATTTACTCCAGGGCTTCTACTCATGCATGTAACACATTGCAGGGGTTCAAAAAAAGTAGAAGGCTGAGTGATGATGAGGTGATACTCTACTTGGGGACTTTTGCAACTATTGTAGCTACAGTTATAGAAACTGTAGAATTAGTTTTCAGAGAAGGCATTGTCAAACTTAAAGATTGTCTTTATGTACCAACTTTAAGAAGAAATTTGATTTCTGTTTCAAAATTGTGCAATGATGGTTATTGTATTTTGTTTAGTAATATGATTACTATTAAACTGAATAACAAATTCTTCACTTACGAAGAACTTGAGAATGGTCTCTATGTCCTCCGTCCTTCTCTGGAAACTAACATAACCGAAACTACATCAAAATTTATCCCCAAGAAAAGATTATGTGATATAGTAAATCCCACATGCCTGTGGCATTACCGACTTGGCCACATTAATATAGATCGTATCACAATGGTCCTTTGGATTTTCTAACTATAGAATATCTTCCAACTTGTGAACCTTGCCTTCAGGGTAAGATGACAAAACGACCATTTGCATAACCAGCACGTTTATTTTATAACTGTCACCGACGATTATTCTCGGTATGGTTACGGGTACCTAATGAGACATAAGTCTGAAGCCTTTGAAAAGTTCAAGGAGTTCAGACAAGAGGTCGAGAAACAGTTGGGGAGACAAATCATGGCCCTTCGATTAGATCGAGGAGGCGAATATCTCTCCGACGAATTTAGGGAGTACTTAAAGGACATTGGGATTGTATCACAGTTGTCTCTTCYTGTTACACCACAATTAAACAGTGTGTCGGAGGGGAGAAATTGGACTCTACTAGATATGGTTCGTTCACTTCTCGTCCACTCATAACTAATTATATCCTTTTGGGGATACGCATTGGGGGCTGTGATATACATGCTGAATCGGGTTCCAACCAAATCCATTCCTATGACTCCCTATGAGCTCTGGACCGGTAAGAAACCAAGTGTAAKACACTTGAAGATTTGGGGTTATTCGGCACATGTTAAAAGAACAAGTGTTGACAAATTGGAATCCAATACCAGCCATTGCCTATTTGTAGGCTACCCCAAAAGCTCTGTAGGGTACCTATTCTATGACCCAAGAGAGCAAAATGTGTTTTGTAGTCGAAATGCCTACTTTTTGGAAGAATATTACATCCTATACAATCATTGTCAAGAAATTGTTCTTGATGAGGAGAGCTCAAGAGTAGTGAAAGATGTTCTACACGTTCCAGATAACACCCAACTTTGAACGTCTACCCGAGTTTCTAGACCTCCAATTCGTTACAACTATGATCCAGAAAGTTACTTGATGGAAGCCACGATCAGGGAGGAAGATCCCCTGACTTATATGAAAGCTATATTGGACATAGATTCCTTGAAGTGGGTAGATGCCATGAAAGCCGAGATGAACTCAATGGAAACCAACAAGGCCTAGACTCTCATAGACCCACCCCTTGGGGTGAAAGCAATTGGTTACAAATGGACTTAGAAGAKGAAGAAGGGCCTTGATGGAAAGGTTGAGGCCTATAGAGCTCATCTTGTGGCAAAGGGGTACACTCAGAAAGAGGGAATCGGTTATGAGGAAACCTTTTCGCTAGTGGCCATGCTTAAATCTATACGGATCCTACTACTTGTAGCAGCACACCATGAAACTATGAGATTTGGCAAATGGATGACAAAACCGTATTCCTGAATGGAAATCTTACTAAAGATATCTATATGCAACAACCGCAAGGTTTCATTGTTGTGGGTCAGGAACACATGGTGTGTAAACTTATCTGATCCATATATGGACTTAAACAAGCTTCAAGAAATTGAAACATCCGATTTACTCTACTATCAAATAGTTTAACTTTGAGAAGAATCTAGATGAGCCATGTGTTTATAGGAAAGTAGTGGGAGACAAGGTTATGTTCTTGGTTCTGTATGTAGATGACATTCTACTCATTGGGAATGATGTAGGAATTGACTATGATGAAGGTATGGCTTTTGCAGCAATTCTCCATGAAAGATCTTGGAGAGGCCTCCTACATCTTGGGACTTCGACTCTATARAGATAGATTAAAGAGGATAATAGGATTATCCCAGTCTACTTACATTGACAAGATTGTCAAAAAGATACAGCATGGAGAACTCCAAGAAGGAATTTATCCCTTTTAGACACAGAGTCACTCTCTCCAAGGGTATGTCTCTAAGACTCCTGAGGAGATTGAGGGCATGGGAGAGGTTCCCTATGCCTCAACCGTAGGGAGCATCATGTATGCCATGTTGTGCACTCAGCCAGACATTGCTCAGGTTGTTAGTGTAGTAACTAGATACCAGTCAAACATAGGACAGTTGTAAAAAACATACTCAAATACCTTTGAAGGACAAAAGAGTTTTGTCTGGTATTCGATGGTAGTTCACTACAGATCCTAGGGTATACCAATGCCGACTTCCAGTCMGACCCAGATGATAGAAATTCTACATCTGGTTACATCTTCATGATGGGATCTTGAGTAGTTAGCTGGAAAAGCAACAAACAAGGGTCCAYGGCAGATTCCACGATCGAGGCGCAAGTGAAGCTACCAGGGAAGCAGTATGGATGAAGAAGTTCATCCATGAACTAGGAGTAGTTCCATCCAGCACATTACCTATTCCACTATTGTGTGATAACACTGGAGCTACTGCTTAGGCAAATGAGCCAGGAGCCCACTTGAAGTCAAAGCACATCGAGAGGAAGTACCATGTACTGTGGGAGATTGTTGGTAGAGGGGACATCCAGATTCAGAAGGTAGCATCAGCGAAAAATGTAGCAAACCCATTGACAAAGCCATTAACATAGAAAGTGTTTAAGAAACACATGGATAGTATATGACTCTGACTTGTACCCGATTAGACCTAAGTGCAAGTGGGAGCTATTAGACAGTGTATGCCCTTAGCTCCAATTATTTTGATGTACATTATGCATTTATTGTAAATGAATAAAAGTACGTAATTGATTCATGTTATACTTGGTGCATTTCTGTGTAATTACCCTTAAACTGGACACTTATGAGAYTCATGTTAGTTTAAAATGTTCTCAGCCGTTAGATAGACCTGGGGAGGTTTATCTTGCCAAGGCAGACACTAATGTGTTTTCAAGTTGGTTGGGGTAACTTGTCTCAGCTGCCAGGGTTAGACCCGAAGCACATGTAGTGTGTGTTTTCTTGAAACACTGAACTCGGACCATTTTCCAGTTATGCCCTAGACCTTGGAGACTGGTGGGCAAAACTAGAAAGTTACACTAACCCCTAGACTCGATTATGGTACTACACTGGGTGTCGAATTAGGTTGTCTTTGATATACCAATCAGTGAGATCCTTCAGGGTTTAAAACTTGGGTATGTTGGGGTAGTCTGAGAATTCACTCGAGTGGGTGATCATAGTGACAGGATCAGCCCCTTTGTCGAACAAAGTGAATGATCAGGGACTGTGCACTCTCTAATGGAAACTAAAACTACCGGAAGTCGATTTCAACTGTGTTTGAGATTTGTTTTTGCAAAATATATTTATATGAATATACATATATTATGTTTTATGAAAAAGGTTTGCAAAAGGTTTTAATTCCCGGGATTCATCTAAGCAAAGAGTGCGACACTGTACCTTGCAACCGAGGGAGAGGTCATCTCTTGTCGGGCAGTGTTTGATCATTAAGGGCTGAGAGGTTAAGTGTAAGACCATTTAGTGCTATTATACCTGATGGGCTAATATCACTTAAGACCATTGTCCTTGGCCTTCATAAGATGAATGGACTCGAGGACCATTTAGTGTAAATGTTGGGCCCATTAAGAGCCCATACTAATGGACTCAGGGGTTCACTATGTTTAGCAATGAATTCGGCCAGGCTTTGTCACAAAAGTTAGGCTAAACCCCTATGGCTTTTGTGAGGTCAATGTTAGGGTTCCACGCCATAAAAAGAGAGCCAAGTTAGGTAGCAATAATCAGGGATGTGAGCCATTTACTTAATGGGCCTAGGGCCCAAAGATTAATGAGATTAATCAGCATGGGCAAATTAGGATAAGGATATGAGTTTGGATTAGCAGATAAGGATAAGAGGATAAGTCTTATCCACTTAAAGAGTCCAGATCGAAATAAATATTTGGATTAGGAAACTCCTAATTAGATTAGGAGAATAGTTCTTTAAGATCTATATAAATAGAGGAGGGCGAACTGCTCCATTTTTAGATACTACTTTCAATTCTCTCTCTCCTTCTGCTCTTGCCGCCCTAACCCTAATTCGACCTCTATTCTTAAACTGATAGAGATCAGTTCTAATTCTGATTTTTGCAAGAAAATATCATATATCTAATTCGTGCTCACCTCCCTAACTTGATCCAAGCTGTTGGATTGTAGTTCTTGCTGAAGGACTGCATTGCTAAAGCTGTTGGATTGCAATCCTTTATCTTTGTCTCACTCGTCCTAACATCTCCTATGCTATTAGTGTTGTCAGCCAGTACTTGCATTCTCCTAAACCACTTATCTATTGGTTGTGGAAAGAATCCTTGCTTAGTTGAAGAGATGTCCAGGTCATGGAATACTCTTTAAAAATAGTGGTCATATGAAAATCGAGGTCTATATTGATGCTAATTGGGCTTAATGTGTTGATGATAGAAGATCGACTTTAGGGTACTGTGCTTTTATTGGAGGTAACTTAATTTCATGGCGTAGTAGGAAGAAAAATGATGTTGCTCGTTAAAGTGCTGTGGTAGAATATAGGTCCATGGCTCATAGTGTGCCTGAAGTGTTATGGCTGAGATCTCTTCTTGAGGAACTAGGGATTGAGTATGAGAAACCATTGAGGTTGTATTGTAACAACCAAGTTGCTATCAATATTGTTCATAACCCCATCTAGCATGGCCGAACTAAACATATTGAGGTTGACCATCATTTCATTCGCGAGAAAGTTGCTTCTCAAGATGTTTTCTTTCCCTATGTCGCCTCTGATATGCAACTTGTTGATTTCTTCACCAAAACAATCACCAAAGTCAAATTAGAATAAGATTTGTGCAAGTTGGTAATGATGAATATCTTTTCCCAACTTGAGGGGGAGTGTAGTGATATAGTGGACAGACCTGATATTTTTATGTGTGGTCCCATAAGTTCATTCTTTTATTTCTTACTTTTTGGCTTTATGCTTGCTTTCTTATACTGTTATAGGTAGCAGGGCATTTTTGTCCTTTTGCCTAATGTTATGTTAAACATATAAATAATACTGCTTAGGGCAGTAGAAAGATACTTTTGCCCATTCCTCTCTTGTTCTTTTTCTATTCTCTTCTCTCTTCTTTTCTCTTCTTCTATCTTCTTCTTCCTATCGATTTTTGAGTTTCTTTTCTACCTAGAAATTCTTCTAACAGCAGTAACTTCAAGTACAATCTACAACCACACATCTTAAACATGGGTTGTAATTGCATGTTGTCATTAAGGGGCCCATACTTGAGATGCGTGGCTATGGATCATTTTAGAAGTTGTTTGTGTGGCTATATATCACGTTGGAAGTTGTGAGAGTGACATCTTGTGGGTATTGGACTTAGACTCCCTATTATATGCATTAATTCCATGTAGACCTCCCATGCATGCCATTATTAATAAATATAAAAATACTTTGTTTCCTTATATCATCATCGTTTAAGACTTGTCCAATCATTCCTTTTTATTCAATGTCGTATCCATTATTAATTGTGGACACTTATCATATCATATTACTTTCACCTAGAGGTGTAAAGCGGACCGTGCTAGCATGACTTTTGTAGGGCACCCATGCTTTAGTGGGATATGTCGTGCTGACCTATGGGCCTCTGTGGGTTGTGCCCACCTTATACGGGATCCTTCATAGAGTAGGCCCAACACGGCCTATGGCACGAGCTTAGGCAAGTTTGGGCAAGCCCATGCCGTGTTGTGGGCCTAGGCCGAGCTGGGTTGGGCTACGGATTGAGCCAAGCCTATCTTTTTTTTTTGACATTTCTATTATTTTTCATTTTTTTTGCTAAGTAAAATGATACAAACTTTGGGAAAAATAAAAATTTAACAAWAAAATACTTAACAAAATAGACAACAAATTGAAAAGAAAATTCTAGAAATTTTATTTCATTTGAATTTAAACAATACAATGGAATAAAATATAAAAACAATATAATAAAATTGAAAATAAAGATTACAATGGTATTAATAAAAGAACAAATAATTTAAATAAACTTGAAAAACAAAATTTATACAAAAGAATATTGACTTCATTTTCTTTAAGTTCCACCTCTATCTCCTTGCCCCTAATCATCATTTGCTTCTGGTGAAACATCAAGTGAAGTGTCATGCCCTTCTTTATCTTGTAGTTTATCCTATCTAACCAATCTTTCTAGCATATGCACATTTCTAGGCTTTCATCGCTCATGTAGCTTCTCTTGTCATCCAACACCATAGTACCTTCATTAAAACAAGACTTTGATGGAATTGTAAACATTGAAGGGGTTAGTAGATCACATGCCATTATGGTGGAAATTGGATACATTTTTTCATGTTCACTCCAACAGGCTAAAATATCAAAATTATTTAATTCCTCAAAGTCGAGGGAATCATTTAAATTAGAAAAAATAGCTTATAAATAAAAATAAATCAATTGAATGAATTTAATGATGAAGTAGCAGCAGATTTTTGCCTTTTATTTTTTAAAACAAAAAATGTTTCTCTTCCACTACTAGAACTAGATGTTTTAGAAGTGGAAGTTGTATTTGTACAAGTTTTCTTATGCCCTAATAATTGAGATTGATATAAACTATACATTTCAAGTAATACGTTATTAATTTCTCTTTTTTATTTTCAACACCAATATTCATATTTTCATAATAAGATTCAAGTAAAACATATAAACCATTTTTCCTAATCCTAGGATTTAATATTGTAGCTAAGCAATAGAGGAGAAATATTTTTCCAATATTTTTTTAATTTAACTTCTACTATTTTAATAATACTTTTAAAATTTAAATTACTTCTATATTTTGMAAAATATTCTCTAATAAGAAAAAAATTATTAACTAAAATATAGGAAGTTGGTAATAAACATCTGAAAATTCATTAGTTGTATCATAAAAAATTGTAAAAAATCTTTTATACAAACTGTTTTTTCCCAATCATCATTAGTTATAAAATCATGTGGTGTTTTTTCATTATAAAAATTAGTAAGAATATCTTCGTATGAAATACAACTTTCTAACATAGAATAGGTGGAATTCCACCTTAGTCGAATGTCTAATACAATTTTTTTATATTTTAAACCATATTAATATTTAAATTCTTGTTTTCTTGTTCCAAAACTTCTAATTTATATAATACAATTTCTAATTTTAGAAATATGATGAAAAATAATATTTAAATAATCTTTAGCACATAAATTTAAGATGTAACATGCACATCTAATATGAAATAATTTACATTTAAACATGGTTTTAATTGAAATTTTAAAATATTTATTGTTGAATCATTGCTACTAGCATTATCAAAGCTTAAAGAAAAAACTTTATTTTCAATTTCATAATTATGTAAAGTATTTTAAATACTTGTAGCAATTGCTCAACTAGTATCTAGATATTCAAGTCTAGTAAAACTTAAAAAATCTTTTTTTTGTAAAAGCCAATTTTCATCAATAAAACGTTTGGAAACATAAATATAACTTATATAATTTTTAGAAATCCAAACATTAGAAGTAAGTATAACTTTAGAATTAAGCCTTGATAAAGTAGAAGTTAAATTTTGTTTATATGAATAAAAAAAAATTTAAAGCATTTGCTCTAATAGTATTTCTAGAAACTTTTTTAAATTGGGGTTGTACAGAATGTTATGTAGAATTTATTTTAATAATTTTTGCCTCATTTTTTCTTGAGAATATTGAAAATTACCAAAACACCCACACCCAATTTGTGATTGTGATTGGTTATTGTCATTTCTATTTTTCATATTTGTGGCTATATATCTGCTTAAATGGCTAGTTCCACCCTTGCTACTATAACTAAAATCACTCCTACATTTACGATAGACGAATCTTTTTCCCTTCCCCTCAACCTCTTTATGGGAAATAATTTTTAGACTAGGATAATCAACTTATTGCCTGTTTTCTTTCCCCTGGTAGCAATACTAGGGGTGGCAACTCCAACAATATCAACCATGGAGCCACTAGCATCTATATTGGTGTTGTTGTACTATGACTAAACATTATCGAAATTAAGCATATTAGGAAATTGATTTTGAGAAGACCTGACCATTTTTAAAAAAATTATAGTATTAAAACTCTACAAAATAAAAATTATTTTAACTGTAACTTACTTGATCTTCTGGTTTGGAATCTCAACTTAATTTCAACTATTGATACTTCAAATCCTCCCAAATTGATAATTTTAAGTACTAAACAAGCATTCTTCTTGTTAAAACTTGAATAAAGTTGAGAATTAGAGACTAAAGAGAATATGAGAGTGTGTATAAGATAGTATATAAGAGTATGAGAATTGGTGTGATGAGAATGATGGAGGGTAGGGGTATTTATAGGATTTGGAATTAATTCAGTTAACCAAAAATGCCCTAAAAAATTAGTTGTTTTTAGTTGTTGGGAGGGGTATTTTAGTTCTTATAAAGCTAATTATCTCTTTATCCAAAACTATTTGTTATATAGCTTTTGGGGGCATTATTGTCATTTTCTCCCCTCAGCCAAAATTCACAAATACCCCTATTGGCAGGCATTATTGTCACTTTCTACTCTAAAGCCAAAATACACAAATACCATGTTACGTAGTTGTTTATAGCTATTGGGGGTATTTATGAAAAAAAAATCCCCTAAAAAGCAAAAACTAGCCATTGGGGACACCCCAATAGCTATCTAAAAACCTAAGCCTGGCATTACCCGCGTGCTACGATAACCAATCAAGCTCGGCATAACTCGATTTCAGAGTTTCACCCATATCCTTTTTGGTCTACCCTTAGTTTTTCTAGTCCTTTCAACTTGTAATAGATCATATTTTCTAATAGATGATACCAATGGTCTTTTATGCACATGATCAAATCATAACAATCTTCTTTCATGCATTTTATCACCTATAGGAGCTACTCTTAGGTTCCTTTGTATGATTTTAGTTCTAATCTTGTTCAATTGTCCTTAAGAGTTTTAATATTCATCCGTTTAAGCATTTATATTTCTACTACACTCATTTTTTTTGAAAATGCTATTTCTTAATTTCTCAAGAGTCTAATACAA